>WFAB01001270.1:187500-268760 GCA_018977245.1 Lethenteron camtschaticum | reverse complement strand
CATCTCTGCTCTCCTCCACCACCGCCGTGGTGATGGTGGTGGTCGTAGTGGTGGTGATGGCGGTGGTCGCAGTGATGGTGGTGGCTGCCGGGACTGTCAGGGAGCAGGCTCGGGCGGTCGCTGGCTGCTCCATCGCTGGGGAACGAGAAGATAGCACGCAGCGTGGGGAGAGAAACTCTTATAGTGTAGTAGATGATGATGAGAGACACGCAAACTCCAAGTATACAGCAGCAGGCGTCAGGGTCTGGATCGAACCCACGACCTCCTACGCACCAGGCGAGGTAGTCAACATCTGTGTAGCCGCCGCCGCTCACCGGGACGATTGCCGGGGCTCCGTCTGTCCCGCGGTGCACACCAGCGCCAGCACCGCACCAGCAGCGTCACCAGCAGCGTCGCCATGCCACCCCAGCGAGCTGATGGAGGCGACACGGCCGCTGGCAAAGAGCGTCACCACGTCCCCGTGGACACCCCACGCGAGGTGGATGGGCGGTGGTGGTGGCGGTGCGGGTGGTGGTGNGGGGTGGTGGTGGGGGNTGGTGGTGGTGGGGTGGTGGCGGTGGCGGTGGTGGGGTGGTGGTGGGGGTGGTGGTGTGGGGTGGCGTGTGGTGGGGTGGTGGTGGGGGGTGTGGTGGTGGCNGTGGTGGTGGTGGTGGGGTGGTGGTGTGGTGGTGGGGTGGTGGTGGTGGGGTGGTGGGGGGTGGTGGTGGGGGTTGTGGTGGTGGTGGTGGCGGCGTGGTGGTGGCGGTGGTGGTGGGGGAGACATGGGGTGGTGGTGGGGTGGTGGTGGTGGTGGCGGGGTGGTGGTGGTGGCGGTGGTGGCGGGGTGGTGGCGGTGGTGGTGGTGGCAGCGGTGGTGGGGTGAGTGGTGGTGGTGGTGGTGGCAGCGGATGGTGGGGGTGGTGGGGTGGTGGTGGTGGTGGTGGCGGGTGGTGGCTACGAGATTGGGGACACACGAGGAGATACGGGGAGACATGGGAGACAGAGTCACGGGGGAAACAGACAGAGACACAGTGAGACAGATACAGGCAGAGAGACACAGACAGAGACACAGTGAGACAGATACAGCAGAGAGACAGATACACAGAGAGACACAGACAGAGACACAGAGAGACACAGACAGAGACACAGACAGAGTGGGATGCTGAGCAGTGTTGTTGGATGAGGAGCGGTGGTGCAGCGGTTAGCGCTCTGCGCTATGAACCCAGCGTCCCAGGTTCGATTCCCGCTCACGGCCAACACCGGTGACGATTATCTAAACCGTTCCGGGCCTCCCCTAGGTCGACTCAGCCTCAAAACGAGTACCTGGTGCGGCGTATAAACATCGCCACTGGGGAGACAAAGGCGGCCGGGCGTGGTGCTGGCCACCCACCCCTCGTGTAAAGTTCTGACCTTCATAGGTGCTCGCTAACAGCACTTGCCCCAACAGTCTGTTAAGGCTACACGGGGATATTTGTCTGTGTGTGTCTGTGTGTACCTGTCTGTGTGTTGTTGTTCAACACCGCCTTGCCAGGCACGCTGAGGAGAGGCTTGCGGAGCCCCAATGCGGTTTCAGGAAAGGGCGGTCCTGCACAGATGCCATATTTTCTGTCCGTCTGCTACAGCAGAGGTGTAGGGAATTCCAACAAGACCTACATCTCTGCTTATTGACCTGGTCAAGGCCTATGATACCATCAGTAGGACTGGGCTCTGGGGTTTTCGTGCTTTCGGAGTCCCTGACCCTCTGCTCACGATCATTAAGGACCTTCATGATGGTGAGCGGCCCGGATAAAACTACGTGGCCGGAGTCAGAGCCTTTCCCTGTACACCTTGGGGTGCGACAGGGATGTCCTCTGGCTCCCACATTATTTAACATTTATTTTAACCACATAGTTCGTGAAGCCTTCAATAGCTGTACCAGAGGAATTTCCATCTGTTACAGATACAATGGAGGCTGATCGATGCCCGGGTGCGGTCAAGGGATGGCTCCCTATCGTCAACCATGTTGTATGCGATGATTTGGTAATAGCTGCTCATTCAGAAGAGGAGTTGGAGACGCTGCTGCTGAGACTGGAGCGTGCCACTAAGAGGTGGGGCCTTACCATCAGCCCCACCAAAACTAAGCACCTGCCTGGGTATTTTGTACCATCGGACACTCCACCCCACAACTCCCAATTGGTGATTGAGGAGTTGTGGAGAGAGTGGAGAGTTTCCCATACCTGGGCAGTGTGCTAATGATTGGCTCCGGTTAGACAGCAGAGGTCTCACTCCGAATCAGTCGAGCGGCATTACCTTTTCATCGGTTACGTAATACTGTGTGGAAGCTACCTGGTCTGTCACTCTGCACAAATCTTCAGGTCTTCTCGGCCACGGTCATTCCCTCCCTTCTCTACGCATGCGAAAAGTGGACCCCCAATGGAACATATTCGCCGGTTAGAAACATTTAGGCTGGCCTGCCTACGATCCATCCTGGGTTTAACCTGCAGGCTGGATTGTGTGAGGAGCTCACAAATCCCAGGAAGATCTGGACAAAGTCCCATCGGTGAGCTCCTCCGGCAGGCAAGGCTGCGTTGGCTGGGCTATGTAGCCCGCATGCCCAGCCACCGCATGTCTGAACACAGCCGGATAGAGGGGCTAAACGGGTGCGCCACTCACCCACTCAATCACTCAACNACTTACCAAACACTCGCTCACCACCACCACACCACCACCCACTCACCACCACCCACTCAGTCAACACTCACCACCACTCACCACCACCACCCTACTCACCCACCACTCACCACCACCACTCACTCACCTACCACCCACCNACCCACTCACTCACTCACCACTCACTCACTCACCCACCCATCCACTTACCCACTCACTCACCACTCACCACTCACTCACCCACCACCACTCACCCACCCACTCACTACCACCCACCACTCACTCACCACCACTCACTCACCACCACCACCACCACCACCACCACCACCACCACTCACCACCNACCNACCACCCACTCACTACCATCCCACTCACTCACCACCGACCCACCACCCACTCACCACCCACCACTCACCACGCGCTGTGTGGTGGAGGACGGAGACACACGACAGTGGAGACCACTCCCCTGTCTTCCACCGTGGTAGCGAGCCGCGACTCTCACGCGGACGCAGTCACTCAGCANCGCCTGCAGGCTGAGGCAGGCGCGTGGCGGTAGCACATGCCCACAAACGCTCCTCAGGAGGCAAGCAGATGGTCTCAGTGGTGCCGAATTACGTGGATCGACACACGGTGGNCTGGCACACAGTCAAAGATACACTCGCGTTTCTAAATCATCTCAACTCGCAAAACCCATCCATCCATCAGACATGGAAGTGGAAGCTGACAGACTCAACCACTGACATTCAGTACAGACANCACAATAGCATCGTCANCAGTAGTACACACCACCCACCCACTCACCCACTCACCTCCACCCACCCCCCACCCACTCACCACTCACCACCACACCACCACTCACCACCACCCANCACCACCCACACTCACCCACTCACCCACCCACCACCACNCACCACCCACTCACCCACCCACTCACCACCCACTCACCCACCACTCACCACNCACCCACTCATCCACCACCCACTCACCACCACCACCACCANCACCCACCACTCACCACTCACCCCACCCACCACTCACCCACCCTCACNCACCACCACCACCCACTCACCCACCACTCACCCACCCACTCACACACCANCNACCCACCACCCACTCACCCACCACCCACTCACCACTCACCACCACACACCCACTCACCCACCACCCCCCACTCACCCCCCACTCACCCACCCACTCACCACCCACTCACACCCACGTCACACACACACACCCTCACCCCACCCACCACTCACCCCCACTCACACACCCACCACCACCACCACCACNCACCACACCACACACCCACCCACCCCCCACTCTCACCGTNCAGTCACACCCCTCCTTGTGACTCGCTTAGATGGTACCACNTCATCTNCCCATCCTCCTCCTCCACTCGCTCCTCTCCCGCACGGACANCTCCCACCGCTCTCCCTCGTCGCCACCGCCATCGCCGCCATCACCCCACTCGTCACATCTCGTCAGTCATTCTCCCACTTTGTCGTCATGTTCGTAGTCCTCACGCTACCCCACTCTCCCCTCCCCACCTNCTCACCACCNTCCTCACCACCCTCTCACCAAGGTGACCCCTCACCACCATCCTCCCACTCCTCCCACCCTCCTCCCACCCTCCTCCAGCANCGGTCTTGTGNAGCATCAAGGTGACGTCGGACACTCACACGGCTGAGACACACACAGAGACCACAGACAGCACCAGACACACAGACACACACAGACACACACACACACNCACCAGACACCAACACACAGACACACACACACACNGACACACACACACTAAGACACACACACACACTCACACACACACNGAGACAGACACACAGACACACAGANACACACAGANACACACACACACACACAGAGACACACACACAGCACCAGAGACACACACACACAGAGACACACACACACAGAGACACACACACAGACACAGAGCACACACACACACACACAGAGACACACACACAGACACACACACAGACACACACACAGAGACACACACACAGAGAACACACACACACACACACACAGACACACACACACACACAGACACACAGAGACACACACAGAGACATACACACACACACACACAGACACACACACAGAGACACACACAGACAGACACAGACACTCACACACAGAGACACACACAAGACACACAGACACACACAGAGACACACACACACACACAGACACACACAGCAGAGACACACACAGAGACACACACACAGACACACACAGAGACACACACAGACAGACACACAGAGACAACGCACACACAACAACAACAACCGCCATTCGCCACTAAGTGGCGGTGACGTCACCACGATGCTTGTGCCAGGCCAAGTGCACCTTGAGGCCACGTGAAGTGTCGAAAGCCCGCTGCAGGAGGTCACGGGCAGACCAGGTGCCACGGTCGACTGACCGAGATGACCGAGATGACTGGCTGATGCACCACCTGTGCCCCTACTGTGCCAACTTGCTGTGCTTTAGCCACCGGCGCTCCGCTCGTTGTTGTGAGCGTCGCTCCTCCGCCCTCCGTTGTTGTTGGAGGGCGACTGCCTCCAATTGCCAGTAGCGACCTTCACGAGCCTCCTCCACTGAGGCCGATCTTGACACCGCTGGTACCAGTCATCGGCAAGTCCACTCAGCTCCACGTCCTCCTGTACCACATCACTCCATCTCTTCTCCAGCCCGTGCCGCGCCCGTCTAGCCCCTCGATCCGGCCGAACAAAAGCTGTTTAGGCATGCGGTGGCTGGGCATGCGGGCTACATGACCCAGCCAACGCAGCCTTGCCTGCCGGAGGAGCTCACTGATGGACTTTGCCCAGATCTTTCAAGGATTTGTGAGCTCCTCACACAATCCAGCCTGGTTAAACCCAGGATGGATCGTAGGCAGGCCAGCCTAAATGTTTCCAACCGGCGAAGATGCTCCACCAGGGGGTCCACGTCTCGCAAGCGTAGAGAAGGGAGGGAATGACCGTGGCCGAGAAGACCTGAAGCTTCGGCAGCGACAGACCAGGTAGCTTCCACACAGCGTTACACAACCGATGAAAAGATTTCGAGTGAGACCTCTGCTGATAAACGGAGCCGGTCATAAGCACACTGCCCAGGTATGGAAACTCTCCCACTCTCTCACAACTGCCCATCACCAATTGGGAGTTGTGGGGTGGAGTGTCCGATGGTACAAAATACCCAGGCAGGTGCTTAGTTTTGGTGGGGCTGATGTAAGGCCCACCTCTTAGTGGCACGCTCNAGNTTTCAGCAGTTATCAGATACTAGGTTGACCAAAGGGACCACCGATCCACCCGGGCGTCGACAGGACAATTCACAGNCAGAGACACTCCGGTCACAGAACANCACCAGAGCACNACACGACACACACAGAGACACATGANCACATGTAGAGCACNCACACNGAGGTCACATCACCAGNGACACAGAGACACTCACAGACACACNGACNCANACAGAGNCACCCTTCCNCATCATACACAGAGACACCACACACACNGAGACACACACAGNAACACTCACACAGAGACTTCACACAGAGACACAGAGACACAGTAGACACTNACACAAGCAGAGNCACACAAGAGACNTCACACACACACACACACGACANTACACACNGAGNCACACACGACACACACACAGAGACACACACACAGAGACACTCACAAGAGAAATCACNCAGCACACACGACAGACTTACTGNCTCNAGGTATCAGACACACNACCAGGTGAGAGATGGTNGTNNGTGNTGTTGGTGNTGAAGTGTGNTGAGTGANTGACGAGTGNTGACNGTGTGACTGATGATGAGTGACTGAGTGACTAGACGCGTGGATGCTGCAGAGTGAGGTGCGTGCGGNGTGGAGATGGAACTGACCTGTGTCTGCAGTGGCGCGCTCCAGGTGAGNGGTCAGTCANAGCCGTTGACTCGGAGGACAGGGAGAGGAGTGTGTAAGTGGNTGGTGAGGGTGAGTGGTGGGTGGTGAGGTGGTGGTGGTGGTGGTGAGTGTCAGTGGGTGGTGTTGNGTGNGTGGTGGTGGTGTCACGTGNGTGTGTGGNTGGTAGTGGTGGTGGNTGAGTGGTGAGTGGGTGAGTGGTGGTGGTGGGTGAGTGAGGTAGGTGGTNAGTGTGGTGNGTGAGTGTTGGTGTGAGTGGTGGTGGGTGGGTGGTGGGGTGGNTGGTGTGGGGGTGGTNAGTNAGTGGTGNGTGGTGGTGAGTGAGTGGTGGTGGTGAGTGGNTGTGGGAATGGNTNAGTGAGTNGTGGTGNGTGAGTGGNTGAGNGGTGGGGGTGGNTNAGCGGGGTGAGTGGGCGNGNGAGAGTGGGTGAGTGGTGAGGAGAGGTGGNTGAGTGGTGGTGAGTGGTGGTGGTGAGTGGTGGTGAGTGAGTGNTTGAGTGTGTGAGTGAGTGGGTGGGTAGTGGTGAGTGAAGAGTGTGGGTAAGTGGTGGTGAGTGGTGGNTGAGTGAGTGGGTGAGTGAGCAAGCGGNTGAGTGGCGAGTGTGGTGAGTGAGTGAGTNGTGAGTGGGTGGGTGAGTGGTGGTGAGTGTGTGGTGAGTGAGTGGGTGTGTGAGTGAGTGGGTGGTGAGTGGGTGAGTGATAGGTGGNTGGTGAGTAAGTGGGTGGGTGAGTGGTGGTGAGTGAGTGAGGGTGGTGAGTGATGGGTGTGGTGGTGGTGAGTGGTGGTGAGTGAGAGAGTGGTGGTGAGAGAGTGGTGGTGGGTGGTGGGTAGTGGTGGGTGAGGGAGTGGTGGTGAGAGAGTGGGTGGTGGTAGTGGGTGGGTGAGTGGTGGTGAGTGAGTGGTGAGTGNGAGAGTGGTGGGTGAGTAGTGGGTGGAGTGGNTGGTGGTGAGTGTGGGTGAGTGGTGGTGAGTGAGGGTGTGGTGGTGNGTGAGTGGGTGGTGAGAGAGTGGTGGNTGGTGNGTGGTGGGTGGTGTGGGTGGTGAGTGGGTGAGTGGTGGTGGTGGTNNGTGAGTGTGGTGAGTGGTGGGTGGTGAGTGTGTGGTGGTGGTGAGTGAGTGGTGAGTGGTGGTGGTGGTGAGTGGTGAGTGGTGGTGGTGGTGAGTGGTGGTGGTGGTGGTGAGTGGTGAGCAAGNGGTGAGTGGGCAGTGGAGAGTGGGTGAGTGAGTGAGAGAAGAGTGGGTGAGTGAGTGGGTGGTAGTGGTGGGTGGGTGAGTGGATGGGTGGTGAGTGGATGGTGAGTGATTGTGGTGAGCGAGTGGNTGGTGAGTGAGTGGGTGAGTGAGAGAGTGGGTGGGTGTAGAGTGGGTGGGTGAGTAAGTGGTGGTGAGTAAGTGTGGTGGNTGGAGTGGTGGTGGTGGGTGAGTGAGTGGTGGTGAGTGAGTGGTGGTGGTGGTGAGTGAGTGAGTGGNTGGNTGGTGGTGGNTGGNTGGTGAGTGGTGGTGGTGAGTGAGTGGTGAGTGAGTGGTGAGTGTAGGGTGAGTGGGTGAGGCGGTGAGTGGCGAGTGAGAGAGTGGTGAGTGTGAGAGAGGTGGGTGAGTGAGTGGTGAGTGAGTGGGTGAGTGAGCGCGGTGGTGGGGAGTGAGTGGGTGAGTGGGTGAGTGGTGGTGAGTGGTGTGGTGAGTGGTGGTGAGTGAGTGGTGTGAGTGTGTGAGTGAGTGGTGAGTGGATGGTGAGGGAGTGGGTGGGTGAGAGAGTGGGTGGGTGAGAGTGGGTGGNTGAGTGGGTGGTGAGTGAGTGGGTGGTGAGTGGATGGGTGAGGAGTGGGTGGGTGAGAGAGTGGGTGGGTGAGTAAGTGGGTGGGTGAGTGGTGGTGAGTGAGTGGTGAGTGAGAGAGTGGTGGGTGAGTAAGTGGGTGGTGAGTGGTGGTGAGTGATGGTGGTGAGTGGATGGTGGGTGAGTGGATGGGTGGTGAGTGGATGGGTGGGTGAGTGGATGGTGGGTGAGTGGATGGTGAGTGATTGGTGAGTGAGCGAGTGATGGTGAGTGAGTGGTGAGTGAGAGAGTGGTGGTGTAGAGTGGTGGGTGAGTAAGTGGTGGATGAGTGGGTGGGTGAGTGAGTGGTGAGTGAGAGTGGTGGGTGGTGGGTGAGTGAGTGGGTGAGTGATAGAGTGGGTGGGTGAGTAAGCGGGTGAGTGAGTGGTGGGTGAGTGGATGGTTGAGTGAGAGAGTGGTGGGTGAGTGAGTGGTGGGTGAGTGGGTGAGTCAGTGAGTGAGTGGGTGGTTGAGTGGGTGAGTCAGTGAGTGAGTGGTGGGTCAGTGAGTGAGTGAGTGGGTGAGTGAGAGAGTGGTGGTGAGTGAGTGGTGGGTGGGAGAGAGTGAGGGTGGAGTGGTGAGTGAGAGGTGGGTGAGAGANTGGTGGTGAGTAAGTGGGTGGGTGAGTGGTGAGTGAGTGGTGAGTGGTGAGTGGGTGAGTGAGTGGTGGTGAGTCGTGAGTGAGTGGTGGTTGAGTGGGTGAGTGGTGGTGGGTGAGAGTGAGTGAGTGGGTGAGTGGGTGAGTCAGTGAGTGGGTGGNTGAGTGGGTGTGAGTGGTGGGTGAGTGAGTGTTGAGCGAGTGGATGAGTGAGTGGATGGTGAGCGAGTGGGTGAGTGAGTGAGCGAGTGGATGAGTGAGCGAGCATCTCACAGTTTGCTGTCCACCCTGTAGGTAACGTCCAGGAGCTTTGAGCTGCTGCTGGTGCGACGTCCACTTGAGCGTCGTGGTCCCAGCGAGTTGCGTCAGCAGGTCGCGAGACTCCACGCGGACATTCAGAGGGGAGTCGCAGCTGGGAGATGGGCAGTGTGCGCTAACCACTGCACCACCGCTCCCNACACTGCGCTAACCACTGGNCACCACTCCCACACTGCGCTAACCATTGTACCACCGCTCCCACACTGCGCTAACCACTGTACCACCGCTCCCACACACAGTGCGCTAACCACTGCACCACCGCTCCCCACACTACACTACAGAAAACTGCGCTAACCACTGCACCACCGCTCCCACACACTGCGCTTACCACTGCACCACNGCTCCCCAGTGCGCTAACCACTGCACCACCGCTCCACACTGCGCTAACCACTGCACCACCGCTCCCCCCACACACTGCGCTAACCACTGTACCACCGCTCCACACAAACAATGCGCTAACCACTGCACCACCGCTCCCCCACACACACNGTGCGCTAACCACGCCCACCGCTCCCCCACACACACAGTGCGCTAACCACTGTACACACTCCCACAAACAATGCGCTAACCACTGCACCACCGCTCCACACACACAGTGCGCTAACCACTGCACCACCGCTCCCCACACACTGCGCTAACACTGTACCACCACTCCCCCACCCACACAGTGCGCTAACCACTGCACCACCGCTCCCACTCACACTGCGCTAACCACTGCACCACCGCTCCCACGTCACCACAACTGGTACCGATGTATCGACCACCTCCGCTTGCTCACCGTGTGTGCACGTGACGAGGTGGAGGTGGAGGAGGAGGAGAGAAGAGTAGGCCAAGTCTCGAGANGAGTTTCCTCGCCGCATGACGCCCATCCGGAGACGCGTTTTTGCAGTTTCCCAAGTCACGTGTGCAGAGAAATTCGATTCCCGATTCGATTAACTCTACTCGCGTCGATTCTTAATGGATAACATTAGGAATCTATTACTGTAGATTAACGGTGTATGGAGTCGATTTCTATTGGATAACATGGAATCGATTAACGTTATTAAGCTATGGAATCGATTTCCGTTGGGATAACATGGGATAGACTATCGTGGGTGTGTGTTCATATGTGTGTGTGTCGAAGTCGATGTCTGTGTGTACTTGTGTGTGTGTGTGTGTGTGTGTAAGTCGATGTCTGTGTGTACTNGTGTGTGTGTNAGTCCATGTGTGTGTATCTAACTTTGGTGTGTGTGGTCGATGTCTGTGTGTGTAAGTGTATATGTGTGTAAGTNGATGTCTGTGTGTACTGTGTGTGTGAGTCCATGTGTGTGTAAGTCGATGTCTGTGTGTGTAAGTGTATATGTGTGTAAGTTGTGTCTGTGTGTACTTGTGTGTGTGTGCATGTGTGTGTATCTAAAGTCGATGTCTGTGTGTGTAAGTTTGTATGTGTGTATAAGTTGATGTCTGTGTGTACTTGTGAAGTATTGGAATTGACGGCAGGAACTTCTTGACGGGTAACACACTTTTATTAAATCTTGACGTGTCACAATACAACGGGTGGTCTCTATCCTTTGGACTATACACTCCACTTAACTCGTGTAGACTCTATGCTGACTACACCCAATACACTTGACTCGTGTTGACCCTATCNTCTGGCTACACACTACACTTGACTCGTGTAGACCCTATGCCTCTGCTACACACAATGCATTCGGCTCGTGTAGACTCTATGCCTATGGCTACACACACTGCACTCGCCTCTGGATTACACAGAGTCCCGGTCCGTTAGGACAGCGGGACTAGGTACCGCAGGCCCTAGGTCTTCATCCCGTCTTCATTCTTCGCTGGTTACATACTGCCCTTACGCCTGTGTGCATCCCTTTTATAGCCCTGCTCACGAGAGACGGAGCTGATGCGGACGTCGATGTGAGCATCGCTCCTTAGTGGACCAATCACGACGCACTCTCTCTACGATCCGTTTTCCCAGCGCGTGTTAACACTCCTCCACCAATCACACCGCGCTGCCACCCGGTCACTCCCTCTCAGCGCGTCACCGGCCCACAGCCAATCATTACCCGTAACCCACGACCCGCGCTGACCCTGATCCTCCACCGTCAGCGCGCGTCACACATACACAGCCAATCATTACGCGCTGGCATACGATCCCTAATCCCAGCGCGTATCACCACTACATCACCCCTCCACATAGCTTGCAGCCGGCCCGGCTGTTAACCAACACACAACCAACGTCAACGCAATAATAAAAAAACCCACCCCCAGTGTGCCCCGTAACGCAACGACAACACAACACAACACTTAAATAAGAAGCAATATACAGCCCGACGAACAACACAATAAAAGCGAACTCCAGAAACCGAACGCGCCAAGTGTCTCTGTGACTAAACGCAGTGACGAGGCGCTCCGGCTGCCTCGACTCCTCACGTGGTAGGTCATAAAAGTAGCGCGACCTAGCGCGAGTCCGTCTGGCCGGTCCGTCGTATGGGACGGACGCTGGCGACCGTCCGGTGGCTCCGGCAGCTCTAGACGGCGCGGATCGGGCCCGGAAGGACCGGCCCNGCCGCGAAGATCCGCCGCCGATGGTCGGCAGCTGTCAGTTCCGAGACACCTGGAGCGGATCAGGCGGAGACATGTGAGGATCAGGCAAAGACATTTCCCCTTAGGGTCGTCGGTCACGTCACATGCTCGGCCCTCACGACACAAGGGAGGCCATGTGGAGGCGAGAACGGTTTCAGTCGGGAGGGTGGACGTACCAACGGCGTTTTCCCCATTTTATCTGAACGCACTGGGGCGTGCAATCCGCACGACCTCCACGGGTCCCGCCATGGCTTCAACAATTTAGGCGACGTAGCCAAAGGTGCCTGAGGGCAATGCAGCCAGGCCCTGTCACCTGGTTCCCAGTTGTGCACGGACACCTTTCGTGCACGCAACCGCTCGTTTGCAATTTGGCGAGCCCGCGAATTAAGCCGTGCGGCCTCCCTCGCCTCTGTCAGCTTATGAATATTAAATTTAATATGCTCTGCCAATTTTGAATTAGTTCGTGGTGCGGGCAGGCCCAGCTGCGTTTCCATGGGCGGGTCGGCCTCCCGACCGTACATCAGATAGAACGGGGAAAATCCGTAGCTGCATGGGGGCCATTCTATACGCGGCGAGGACCCAGGGACCTGCAGGTCCCAATCAACATGTGCCTCACACACCTGCTGGCACAGCATAGAAGTCAATGTCCTGTGGAGTCTCTCCACCATCCCGTCCGTCTGCGGGTGGTACGGGGAGGTACGCACCTTCTTAGTACCTAACAGGTCGCACACCTCTTGCAGTAATTTACTCGAAAATTTTCCCTTGGTCGTCAGCAAGCGTTCGGGAGCCCCTTGTCCAGGACGTAGCCCTGGACAAAGGCGTCCGTCACAGCCGCCGCCGACTGGTTGGCGAGTGGCCACGCCATAGGCCACCGGTAAAATATTCGACCCCACCAACAGGTACTTATTACCCTAGGCGTGACTGGAAAAGGCCCAGAATATCGAGTGCAACGAGCTCGTTAGTGCGCGAGACCTGAATAGATTTCAGCGGTGGATTAGCTGCCACAGGCGGTGGTTTTCGTCTGGCGCACTCAACACAACCCTTCAGAATATTCACCACGTCACTCCCCATTCCGGCCAATAATAGTCACGCTGAAGCAGGGCAAGCGTTTTGTTAACTCCAAATGCAAGAGGCGTTCGTGTGCGGCCAAGACAACTTTCCCCTCACAGCAGAAGGCACCACAATCGCGTGCCGCCGGACAAACTGTCCCATCTCATTAACAGGCCTTGCTTAAGTACGTAGGAGCCAGTTCGTTCATGGTCACCTTCGGAACCCCCGTCCTGCGGCGCAATGCTAGCAGGGAGCTGTCCGCCATTTGGAGACGGCCCACTCAATCAGCGACAATGAGAGCAGCGAGTCCTGACCCCCTGGGTAGCAGGAACATCCCCAATTGGTGTGCCCGCGGTCGCAACCAATGCCCCCTCGCCTTCCGTAACTGGCGGTCTACAGCGCGCCGATCCGATAAGCACGCACATTTGTGACAAGGCAACAATCGCGACAGAGCATCAGCATTTGTGTGTCGCGCGCACAGCGAATCGACCCATTCGAGGTCCTCCTTCAGATTAACGTTTTGCGTGGGCTCGGATCAGCCTGCGCAACCAGCCGCTCTTCCGCAGGGACCCGTGCCGCGTGAGCTAGCACGGTGCCCTGCTGAATGACGGCCGCCGCGACCCAGCGTTTAAACCCTGACAAACGGATCCCTGTCAGCCCCAACCAAAGTGTGAGCCACCGACAATCGAGACCTCCAACAGCCCTATTAGAAGACCCAAAAGCGTGCCTTGATCCGAGGTCTCCCTCACCCATGGTTTCCGCAACCGGAGGGAATTAACATTTGTGAACCCAGGGGCACGTGCACGGTCTGTGTTGCTAACACTTGTATCGTAGCGCACGCCGTCCGAATTTCAGTAGGGTTCGTCAAAAATGAAATACGGCGACCCGATGGTAGTTCAATGCAACGCTGATCAACGAGAATTTTGATGGGCATTTTTGCCAAAAANTCAGTGCCCAATAGACAAGGAACCGCCAGGGAGGACGAAACGAAAACGGGTCCGACAATTTGATATCCCCAATGCAAATAGACGCCCTAATCTGACCGATAATGCCCAACGATCCCCATTAGCGGCGTAAAATGGCACATCCACTGGAAGCAGCGGACGACATTGTACAGGAGAATGTTGTAAATGAGATCCGATATAATAGTCGCCGATGCCCCGTGTCCACTAACACCCTGACCTCGACCCNATCAATAGATCCCGTAACGACGGATGAACCCGCTCTGGCAGCCACTATTCTGTGCCCCAACTCCGACCATTTAATGTCTCCCCGGACCCGGCCGAACCCCCTCGCCGAACCGAATCCCGAACCCTAACCGGCTCTCCTCCGCCGCAACGCGACGGACCATGCATGTCGAGTATGCGGGCCGAGCATGTGAGGTGCCGCGACTCGCCGGGTTTGTAGGGATGACTTGGGCCTTGTTCGTCGTCCAGCCGAGGTCCCATGGCGCGCTGACGTGGGGCGCGGCAGCCGGACGCCACGTGGCCCGGAGGCCGCAGTTATAACACGTGATGAGGGTCGTCGGAGATCTCGGTTGCTCCAGCTTGCGGGCCGATCGCAGAGGCGAACGACCCCCGACCTCCAGTCCCCGGTCGTCCGCGGTGAACGCCTCCTCTCGTGGGCTGACGACTTGGGTTCGGTGACTACCGGNCCCGGAGCCGAGGCCACGGCAGCGTTGCAGACGACCCCTGTTTACGTTGAAGGACCTCGTGCGCTTGTATACTTGTAGCGACCCGCAAGGAAGAAATATCGATCTCGTCGGCCGTGTTGATGGGACCCCAGGTCCTGCGCCAACTTGAGCAGTTGCTCCAAAACCATCGCATCTTTGCCTCCTCGTCCATACGAGGGAACGCGGCGTCGGCGAGAGCCAGCAACGCCGTGCGATAGGCAAGCACGGTCTCCGTGTCCGCCTTCCGCCTTGCATAAAATTGATGGCGACACGCCGAGGGAGGACCGTAGACCTTGGCCATGAGAGCCAGCGCATCCTTGAGCGTGGAGCGGTCCGACCTGCGTGCGGACGTGAAGGCCGCGAGCGCGTTGTCGTCCAGCATGGCAGGCAGTGCCCGCAGCGCCGTAGCGTCGGACCAGGCGGACATCTCCTGATGCGCCAAAAACCTGCGCTGAAATTGGCCCNAGTCCCCGCCTTCCGCCTTGAAGGCTGACAATGTGGGAAGGCGCTGTTGAAAGATGAAGTCGTCTCCGCCTCGTGGTTCCTCACCGCCGCCCCGTCTGTGCGTAAGATGGCGGCCCAGTGGCGGGTGTCTGATGGCGGTCTGCAGCGCGCATTGGTGACGTAAGCGGGCGCGCTTGAAGAACCGCTGCCACGTGGTGATGGCCGTTCCCGCCAAAAGTCGGCGCAGATGAAATGGCGGAATCGCCAAGTCATTTTGGCGGGAATCTGCGGGGCGACCCTGTAGAATGTCCGCCGCCGTCCCCGCTCCTCCGACGAGCTGATCTCCGCCAGGATGGACGCGGCGGCGAGCAGCAGCTCCGCCAGACGGGAGTGCGCCTCCCGGAGCACGGCATCGGTCCCCGTCGCTCGTCCGGCGCCGTCGGCGGATCCTGCAGCGTGGGCAATTCTTCGTCCTCACCCCCGATGCCAGCTGGCCCGAGTCGTCAAGGTTGTCCCGCGGTCAATCCCGTGGGTCCGACGGGTCTTCCTTGTATCCATGCTTGGAAGACCGTTTCACTTCTGACGCCAGTTGAAGTATTGGAAATGACGGCAGGAACTTCTTGACGGGTAACACACTTTTATTAAATCTTGACGTGTCAGAATACAACGTGTGGTCTCTATTCTTTGGACTATACACTCCACTTAACTCGTGTAGACCCTATGCCTCTGGCTACACACAATACACTTGACTCGTGTAGACCCTATGCCTCTGGCTACACACATACACTTGACTCGTGTAGACCCTATGCCTTGGCTACACACAATACACTCGCCTCTGGGTTACACAGAGTCCCGGTCCCGTTAGGACAGCGGGACTAGGTACCGCAGGGCCCTATCTCTTCATCCCGTCTTCATTCTTCGCTGGTTACATACTGCCCTTACGCCTGTGTGCATCCCCTTTTATAGCCCCTGCTCACGAGAGACGGAGCTGATGCGGACGTCGACGTGAGCATCGCTCCTTAGTGAACCAATCACGACGCGCTCTCTCTACGATCCGTTTTCCCAGCGCGTGTTAACACTACTCCACCAATCACACCGCGCTGCCACCGGTCACTCCCTCTCAGCGCGTCACCGGCCCACAGCCAATCATTACCCGTAACCCACGACCCGCGCTGACCCTGATCCTCCACCGTCAGCGCGCGTCACCACATACACAGCCAATCATTACGCGCTGGCATACGATCCCTAATCCCAGCGCGTATCACCACTACATGTGTATCATGGCGGGGCTACTCGCTACTAGCAGCACTTGCCCCTACAGCCGCNTAGAGGCTACCTGGGGAGCTTTGTTTGTGTGTGTATCATAGGCGGTGCTACTCGCTACTAGCAGCACTTGCCCCTACAGCCCTGCTAGAGGCTACCTGGGGGAGCTTTGTCTGTGTATCATAGGCGGTGCTACTCGCTACTAGCAGCACTTGCCCCTACAGCCCTGCTAGAGGCTACCTGGGGAGCTTTGTCTGTGTGTGTATCATAGGCGGTGCTACTCGCTACTAGCAGCACTTGCCCCTACCGCCCTGCTAGAGGCTACCTGGGGGAGCTTTGTCTGTGTGTTGGGCGTGTCCTCTTTCAGGACCACCGCCTGAAACGTCGCCCTGCATCAGCGGCCGATGTCATCACGCCCACATCACGTGGTCTGTCATCTCTTAATTGATCCAATTAAGAGTGTCACGGACAGACAAAGCTACGCCAGGTAGCCTCTAGCAGGGGTAGGGCAAGTGCTGTTAGCGGGTACCTATATCACGGGTACACGCCCGACCGCCTTTGTCTCCCCAGTGGTGATGTTCCCCTTCCAGCAGCACCACCACCACCGCTCGTGACGAGTCGTTGTCAAAGTTTTGCAATCTTGAGGCTGTGGCAAACCAGACCACCCCGCCCAACATCCTTCACTACAACGGCAAAGCTCCCCCGTGTAGGGCAGGTGCTGCTAAACACACAACAACAACCGCCATTCGCCACTAAGTGGCGGTGACGTCACCACGACGCTTGTGCCAGGCCATGTGCACCTTGAGGCCACGTGAAGTGTCGAACGCCCGCTGGCAGGAGGTACGGGGCAGACCCAGGTGCCACGGGTCGACTGACTGAGATGACCGAGATGACTGGCTGATGCACCACCTGTGCCCCCTACTGTGCCAACTTGCTGTGCTTTAGCCACCCGGCGCTCCGCTCGTTGTTGTGAGCGTCGCTCCTCCGCCCTCCGTTGTTGTTGGAGGGCGACTGCCTCCAACTGCCCAGTAGCGTCCTTCACGAGCCTCCTCCACAGAGGCCGATCTTGACACCGCTGGTACCAGTCATCGGCAAGTCCACTCAGCTACGTCCTCCTGTACATCACTCCATCTCCTCTCTAGCCCGTGCCGCGCCCGTTTAGCCCCTCGATCCGGCCGAACAAAAGCTGTTTAGGCATGCGTGGCGCATGCACACCCAGCCAGCAGCCCCTGGGGAACTACCAAAGGGACTTTGGCCAGATCTTTCAAGGATTTGTGACTCCTCACACACCAGCGCCGGTTAACCCAGGATGGTTAGTGCACAATACCCTGGCAAACATCACCTTCCCACCCACCATCTCCTGCATATTCTCCCGTGGATTTTTCTCCGGGTCCTCCGGTTTTCCCCCTCCACATTTAGAATCAACATCACGCGTTCAGAGTTTGGCTGCTTTAAGTGTCCACGTCATCATCCATTTCAATGTGGCTATCATTTGTGAAAGCCAGGTCGCTTCTGAAAGAGCGCTACATCGCTCAGTGGGCCATGCTTTGTGAACTAAAACAGATGTTTGAGTTTATAGACATTGCAGCAGTCAGAGACGCACACGTTTAGATTGCAGAGTGGCTCGTACCAGTTTCTTTTGTTCAGGGGCTGGGAATGCGTTTGCTTTATAAAAGTGCTCTCACTTTCAATCTGCCCTTGAAACCAATCGTTAATCGAGTCCAGTCCTGCCGTTGTGTGTTTAATTAGCCACACTGGCGAAAGGTCACTCCTGACATTTCCATAACGAATGCAAGAGGCTTCATCGCATGCGAGAGAACGCCGACTCGTGCCGCGTGGCACTCTACGTTCTCTTCCTCAAACGAGTCTTTGCATTTGGACGGGTAAAATAGCCGATTTAATTTCCTGCAGCAACAAAAAGTCAGATCGTATTCGTGGCATTACCCCCCCCCTCCCCCCCCGTGAGTAGCGCCTCGTGGATTTAATAATTTAATTAGGAAAGTTGCGGAAGCGGCTTTACGAGTCGCTCAGCAACAGGGTTCACTCACCACTCTCTACACGTGACCCATCTCCACGCGTGTGTCCAGTTGAACGCATTGGCTTTCTCCGCGTGCAAAAGTACTCAAGAAGGGATTTGACAAGTAACCGGGCATTACAGGTCACGTGACATTACAGGTGTGCTCACACCTGAGAGCGTGTGTGTGCGTGGCATGGTGCACATGGCCTGGCACAAGCGTCGTGGTGACGTCACCGCCACTTAGTGGCGAATGGCGGTTGTTGTTGTGTGTGCATGTGTGTGCGTGTGTGCGGGTGCNTGAGTGTGCGTGTGTGTGCGCATGTGTGTGCATGTGTGTGCGTGTGCGTGAGTGTGTGTGCGTGTATGTGCGTGCTGCGTATNNGTGTGCTGTGCGTGAGTGTGCGTGTGTGTATGTGTTGTGGTGCGAATGACGTGGGACGGTAGTGTACCGTTGCGCGCTGCGAGAACCTGGCGACCCGGTTCGATTCCCGCTCACGGCCAACACCAGTGACGATTATCTGAACCGGTCCTGGGCCTCACCTAGGTCGACTCAGCCTTAAAGAGTACCTGGTCGTGTGTAAACATCGCCACTGGGGAGACAAAGGCGGTCGGGCTGGTGCTGGCCACCCACCCCTCGTGTACCGTTACGGCCTTCATAGGTGCTCGCTAACAGCACTTGCCCCTACAGTCTGTTTAGGCTATAGGGGGATCTTTGTCTTTGTGTGGAAATGCACTGATCTTGCAAAGGTTTCAGTTTGGTGTTTTAACGTCTTAAACACACGAGGGTTTTATTGTGGCCAGAAAGGGGGAAAATCCCTTCGATTATCAAAGCGGAAGTTTCCACGCGGCGGGGTTTCAATCCACCAATTAGAAGCGAGGGGGCTGCGGGTGACGCGTCAGCGCCGGCAGCCAATCAGGGCGCGTCTCGCGCCTGCTGTGGGCGGGGCTTCAGCGCGTGAGGAGGTCGCCTTGGTGGGAAGAGACGCTGGGATCGCCCACAACAACNACCACAACAACAACACCACAACAACAGCAACTACTACCACTACTACTACCTTGTGAGTATTACTAGCACTCTTATCACGACTACTACTACCACTCTTATTGCCACCACAACTCTTTTTACTACCACAACTAGCACCACCCTGTGAGTATCACAACAACAACAACACTAGTTGTTGTAGTAAGATGTAGGCATTTCTCGCCGCTATGCAGCATCACCCTCATCACCCTCACCACGTGTTGTAACAACACCCCTCCACCACCACCACGTGTTGTAACAACACCCCTCCCACCACCACGTGTTGTAGCAACACCCTCACCACCACGTGTGTGTTGCAGCAACCACGCCGCGTGGACAATGGCGGACGTGGGTGAGTGTGTGAGAGTGTGTGGGTGGGTGTGAGTGTGGGTGTGAGAGTGTGGGAGTGTGTGTGTGGGTGTGAGAGTGTGTGGGTGGGTGTGAAAGTGTGGGAGTGTGTGGGTGTGAGAGTGTGGGAGTGTGAGTGTGTGAAGAGTGTGTGGGTGGTGTGTGGTGGGTGTGAGAGTGTGTGGGTGGNTGTGTGAGTGTGTGAGAGTGTGGGTAGCTTGCCATCTTTTTCGACTTCCATGGTGAATCTGATGGCTGGGTGTATGGAATTGATGTGGTCGACAAATTGGTCTAGAGCAGGCCGGCCATGTGGCCAGATGACAAAAGTGTCATCTACGTACCTCTACCACAAGGTCGGGTGTAGAGTGGCAGTCTGGATGGCGTCAGTCTCAAATTTCTCCATGAAGACGTTGGCTACAACCGGAGATAGGGGGAGCCCATTGGGGTGCCCTCAGTTTGCCTGTAGAAAGTTCCATTCCAGGTGAAGTATGTATTGGTTAAGCAGTGTCTCACCAGGGGGGTACTCCAGCATTCAGTCCTTGATGAACCAAGTCTTCAATGATTGCGATGGTGTCAGGTACAGGAACCTTGGTGAACAAGGAGACCACATCAAAACTGACAAGCAGGTCGTCTGTTCAGCTCCAAACCATTCACAGTTTGGCAAACTTTTCATAGATATCCTCTCCTGTAGTTGTTCCTTTGATGCTTTGCAGTGCAGCAAGCTCTTCTGTGACTTCGAAATAGTCATTCGTCCCACGAATAAACATTAGAAGTTGTGCAGAATCACGAACATCATTGCTTTCGTCGAGTGCCAAGGAAAAATAGGAAAGTTTTTTTGTGGAGTTTTGCAAATGCTGATGCAAATTGTCTCCCATTTCTTCAATCCTCCGTGTAATTGTAGGTCCTGAAAGACTCACTGTACTAAATAAATCGGCCTTCTCTGGACACATCTCTTTGGCAACAGAAAGAAGGCATTCTTTAACAAATTCTCCCTCCACGAATGGTCTGCTATTAGCTTGGCAACTTGAAAACTTGCTCGCAGTGATGAATATTTAGCTGCTTCTGCTTCACAAAAGTATTTTGCTGAGTTGTTAATGTATTTTTCAGTTTTAATGTTTTATCTTTTCTCACTTCTCCGACCAAACAATCATATTTATCTTTATGTTGAGTTTCATAGTGTCGACGTAAATTGTATTCTTTGAACACAGACACTATATTCTGGCATATCAGACACACAGCTCTTTCCTTGTACTGCATGAAAAAGTAATTATAAGTCCACTTTTCTTTGAATATCCTACACTCCGAGTAAATTTTCTCTTTCTTGACATCATTGTTTCCTAGGGAGTCAAAATTGCTATTAGTAAAATACCAATATATATGTAATGGGTTCCGGAGACACTTGTAGAGGTAACTTCTTTATTACAATACAACACTCCAACAGTCCAACTCTCCAACAGTCCTATACTCTGTTACAGCCTAGGTACACAGCCTAGGTACACAGCCTAGGTACACTACTCTGGCTACACTCTGGAACTCGCCCTCACAAGGTCGTAGAGTCGGGAGTTCCAGAGTCCCACCACTGGCTCTCACATCATCCCAGGGTCTTCAGATGGCTGGTCGTGGGTCTTGGGTCTTGAGTTACAACTGGGCCCCGATCGTCCAGGGAGCTCTCCTTTTATGCCTGGTCTAACGAGGGGTGGGGCCGTGTGCGCCACCAGACATCCCACAGAGCACACACAGCCCCCCCCCCCCCCCGTTGGCGGCGCCCAGAGGCTTAAGCGTCTGGACCCCCTGGGAACCCAACGCCTGGCGCCCAGAGGCTTAAGCGTCTGGACCCGCCCGGGAACCCAGAGCCCCAGCAGCCCCTCCCTTCTTATGTCACTACATTACCCCCCTCTACGTAGCCTCCAGCCGTCCGGCTGTCAATAATTAGAAAGTTTAAATTAACGAAAGGGAGAGAGAGAAAAAAACGCGAGCCTCAACAGGAAAAGAAAAGAGAACAAGAAAGCAACCATAAATACCATAACCAACCTGTACAACTCTACACTATATACAAGCATCAATCAACAAAAAGGTGAAGCAATGACACGTGAACAAACGACCCGCGGCACACCTAGCCCTCCTCGGGATCCGACGTGTTCCTAGCAGCTCCCTCCGCAGCAGCAGGACAATGTGTTCTGACGGTGCGGACTGCTGCGTTGTGTTTCACACGACACAGGATTGACGACGGGAGGAGAAGGGCACGGTGGGTTCACGGCTCTGCAAGCACCAGCAGCAGCAGCTGCAAGCAATCAGCAGCAGCAGCAGCAGGAGCAGCGAGAACTTGCCGGCCACATGTCGCTGCGATGTGTCGCGTTGCTGTTTCTCGCCTCCGTCTCCTTTCAAGGTGATGATCGCCGCCGCCGTGAACATCGGCAGCATCCAGCAGCATCCCCCCCCCCCCCCCCCCCCTCATGCGATCGTGGTTCGGCTTCACCGTGTCAGTCGTCGTCTGTAGACGCGGAAGATTCGTGGCACCCCACACACGCGAATTGGCGCTGTACGATGGGGAGTCTTTCTTTAAAAAAGAGTCGCGATTTGCTGAGTGCCGATTTGCTGAGTGCGACGGGCGACGCCTCGTTGGTTCCTGCACGACGGTGGATTCCATCGTGTAAGTCGTCATCTAGCCTCGTGTACTGTACACTTCACTACTACACTACACTATACACTACTTTACACTACACTATACACTACACTACTATACACTTCACTACTACACTACACTATACACTACACTATACACTACACTATACACTACACTACTACACACTTCACTACGGTTACACTATACACTACACTATACACTACTATACACTACACTACTATACACTTCACTACTACACTACACTATACACTACACTATACACTACACTATACACTACACTACTATACACTTCACTACTACACTACACTATACACTACACTATACACTACTTTACACTACACTATACACTACACTATACACTACACTTTACACTACACTATACACTACATTATACACTACACTATACACGACACTATACACTACACCAGGGGTCCTCAAACTTTTTAAACAGGGGGCCAGTTCACTGTCCCTCAGACCGTTGGAGGGCCGGACTAAATTTTAAAAAACTATGAACAAATTCCTATGCACACTGCATATATCTTATTTTGAAGTGAAGAAACAAAACGGGAACAAATACAATATTTAAAATGAAGAACAAGTAAAATTAAATCAACAAACTTGCCAGTATTTGAATGAAAACTATGGGCCTGCTTTTGGCTAATGAGATGGTCAATGTCCGGTTCCATATTTGTCACTGCTAGTCGTAACAAGTGATGCAAGTGTGCATCCGTTAGTCTAGATCTGGTTGGAGATTTCAAATGTTTCATTCTGGAAAAAGTCTGTTCACAGACATAAGTGCTGCCAAAGATGGTTGCCATTTTGAGTGCATGATTCCTGAGATGAGGATATGTCTCAGAGGGGAGAGATGCATAGAAATTATGAAGGCTGCTTGACTTGAATGCGTCTTTCAGAGAGTCACAATTCTGCAGTTCAGCCAGTTCCATTTGGTAAATTGTATCCACATTTTCAATGTCAATAGAAAATGGGTTACGGAAAAGCTGTATGTCCTGTTCATGGAGATGAAGCTCTTTAAATCCAAATTGGAACTCCTTTTGCAATTTTTCCAGTGAATCCACACATGTTTTGTTTGGGAATGCAACCAATGGTTTTTCCGCTAACAGATTTTGAGTTGTGGGGAGATGGCAGAAGTTTTCCTCCTTCACTTGTTTAATGAGGAGGCCTAATTTTACTTCAAATGCTTTGACATGTGATTGCATATCACAGATGAGCTTCCCTTTCCTTGAAGTTGCACATTGAAACTGTTGAGTAGCTCTGTTACATCTGTCAGAAAGGCAAGGTGCCATTTCCATTCTGCATCATTGAGCTCTGGTACTTCTTTGTTTTTTTAAAGCAGAAAAGCTGTAATAAGAAACGTTTCAAACTCTCCCTCGACTCAGCCAACGGACTTCTGTGTGATACAGAACATCTTCATAGTCAACATTTAGCTCAGACATAAATTCCTGAAATTGTCTGTGGTTTAGTGCATGAGCTCTAATGAAGTTAACACAAGATACCACAAATTTCATAACAGAGTCCCACTTCAGTGATTTACTACACAGCGCTTGTTGGTGGATGAGGCAGTGTATGGCTATTGGATGAGAATGGTTATGTTTGTCCATTTCTTGGTTAATGCGAGAAATTACTCCTTTCTTAGACCCCACCATGCTAGGAGCACCATCAGTTGTCACACTGGCTAGTTTAGCCCAGTTCAGCTCTAAACCATTCACAGTTTGGCAAACCTTTTCATAGATATCCTCTCTTCTTGGTTCTTTCGGTAAAGTCACGTAGAAGGGAAGTAATAAATAATAAAAATAAAACATAATAAAATAATTCTCACGACGTTTCGGCCACAACGCAAGCAGCCGTCCTCAGGTGAAAACCAGGTCTGTCGGGAGACAGCGTCTGAATGAAACAGCACACGAGCTTGGAGCATATATAAGCTGGGTTGGAAACGGGGGAAAGAGCGCCTTGACAAAATAATTTGCATATCAAGAGGAATTTAGCATATGTATGGGAAATGCAGGAATGTGATTAGTACTACATATGCCCGTGCTGCATATGTAGTACTAATAACTTTCCTGCATTTCCCATACATATGCTAAATTCCTCTTGATATGCAAATTATTTTATTACTTCCCTTCTACGTGACTTTACCGAAAGAACCAAGAAGATGAATCCCTGCAGGCATGAAAGCTTTAAATCGAAAGATATCCTCTCCTATAGTTGTTCCTTTGATGCTTTGCAGTGCAGCAAGCTCTTCTGTGACTTCGAAATAGTCATTCGTCCCACGAATAAAATTAGAAGTTGTGCAGAATCACGAACATCATTGCTTTCGTCGAGTGCCAAGGAAAAATAGGAAAGTTTTTTTGTGGAGTTTTGCAAATGCTGATGCAAATTGTCTCCCATTTCTTCAATCCTCCGTGTAATTGTAGGTCCTGAAAGACTCACTGTACTAAATAAATCGGCCTTCTCTGGACACATCTCTTTGGCAACAGAAAGAAGGCATTCTTTAACAAATTCTCCCTCCACGAATGGTCTGCTATTAGCTTGGCAACTTGAAAACTTGCTTGCAGTGATGAAATATTTAGCTGCTTCTGCTTCACAAAAGTATTTTGCTGAGTTGCTAATGTATTTTTCAGTTTTAATATTTTATCTTTTCTCACTTCTCCGACCAAACAATCATATTTATCTTTATGTTGAGTTTCATAGTGTCGACGTAAATTGTATTCTTTGAACACAGACACTATATTCTGGCATATCAGACACACAGCTCTTTCCTTGTACTGCATGAAAAAGTAATCATAAGTCCACTGTTCTTTGAATATCCTACACTCCGAGTAAATTTTCTCTTTCTTGACATCATTGTTTCCTAGGGAGTCAAAATTGCTATTAGTAAAATACCAATATATATACAGCGCTACAAAANCAATATACCAGCAATAACTTTGCCCACACAGAGACATACAGACTGCACTGCCCATCAATGCAGTCTGATTGGGGGAACTCCGCCCCTCTCCCTCTTCCACCAATGACCGTCCTTCTCATGTAGAAAAAAGTAACAGACAGGCAGCGGCGGCAAAAACACCCGGCGGGCCGGATAAATGTCCTCGGCGGGCCGCATGTGGCCCGCGGGCCGTAGTTTGAGGACCCCTGCACTACACATACACTACACTGTTACTACTACACTACACTATACACATACACTATACACTACTTTACATACACTATACACTACACATACACTNCAACACTACACATACANTACACTACACATACACTACTACACTACACTATACACTACTTTACANTAAACTATACACTACTTTACACTAAACTATACACTACACATACACTACACTATTATACACTATACACTACACTACTATACACTGCACTACTATACACTACACATACACTACACACTATACATACACTATACACTACTATACACCACTACTATACACTACACACTACATTATACACTTCACTAATACACTACACACTATACATACACTATACACTACACACTACACNATACACTACACTACTCATATACTACACNATACACTACACTATACACTACACATACACTACACTANTAGACTACACTACTATACACTACACTCNANACACTACANTAACATACTCTGCAAATATATACTGAACACTGCACATACATATACACTACACATATCCTCACACTACCTATAAACTACACTATACCCATACACTACACNACTNTACATACACTATACACTACGCNATACACTACACTATACACTACACTATACACTACACTACTATACACTCACCACTATACACAGTCTCAGCACTGCGTNCGATGACTCATCGCCCAGGTGAAGCGGCGATCTCCGTGGCGGTGACCCGCTGGTCGTAGNTGGACTGGGCAACGCTGTGCCCCTGCACTCACNACTCCGTGGGCGCAGGTGGTCACCCAGTGGTTCACAGTAGCCTACACCCACACACCACCACACGCACACCGCCGCTTGTCATGCTCGATACGTACGTCGTATGAACCCTGCCATAGACTCACACTACCATAGACTCACACTGCCCATAGACTCACACTGCCCATAGACTCAACACTGCCCATAGACTCACACTGCCNATAGACTCACACTGCCCATAGACTCACACTGCCCATAGACTCACACTGCCCATAGACTCACACTGCCCATAGACTCAACACTGCNCCCATAGACTCACACTGCCCATAGACTCACACTACCCATAGACTCAACACTGCACCATAGACTCAACACTGCCATAGACTCACACTGCCCATAGACTCAACACTGCTACCATAGACTCACACTACCCATAGACTCACACTACCCATAGACTCAACACTGCACCATAGACTCAACACTGCCCATAGACTCACACTGCCATAGACTCACACTGCCATAGACTCACACTGCCCATAGACTCAACACTGCCCATAGACTCACACTTTACCATAGACTCAACACTACCCATAGACTCAACACTGCCCATAGACGCACACTACCCATAGACTCACACTACCCATAGACTCACACTACCCATAGTCTCACACTACCATAGACTCAACACTGCCCATAGACTCAACACTGCCATAGACTCACCTGCCATAGACTCAACACTGCCCATAGCTCAACACTGCCATAGACTCAACACTGCCCATAGACTCACACTGCCCATGACTCACACTGCCCATAGACTCACACTGCACCATAGACTCAACACTGCCATAGACTCACACTACCATAGACTCACACTGCCCATACACTCAACACTGCCCATACACTCAACACTGCCATAGACTCAACACTGCCCATAGACTCAACACTGTACCATAGACTCACACTGCCCATAGACTCACACTGCCCATAGACTCACTGCCCATAGACTCACACTGCCATAGACTCAACACTGCCATAGACTCACTACCATAGACTCAACACTGCCCATAGACTCACACTGCCATAGACTCACACTACCCATAGACTCAACACTGCTACCATAGACTCACACTACCCATAGACTCAACACTGCCCATAGACTCAACACTGCATAGACTCACACTACCCATAGACTCAACACTGCCATAGACTCAACACTGCCCATAGACTCACACTGCCACCCATAGACTCAACACTCCCATAGACTCACACTGCCCATAGACTCAACACTGCCATAGACTCAACACTGCCATAGACTCACACTACCATAGACTCACACTGCCCATAGACTCACACTGCCCATAGATTCACACTGCCCATAGACTCACACTGCCCATAGACTCACACTGCCATAGACTCACACTGCTACCCATAGACTCAACACTGCTACCATAGACTCAACACTACCATAGACTCACACTGCCCATAGACTCACACTGCCCATAGACTCACACTACCCATAGACTAACACTGCCATAGACTCAACACTGCCCATAGACTCAACACTGCCATAGACTCAACACTGCCCATCGACTCACACTGCCCATAGACTCACACTGCCCATAGACTCAACACTGTCTAGACTCAACACTGCCCATAGACTCAACACTGCCCATAGACTCAACACTGCCCATAGACTCAACACTGCCCATAGACTCAACACTGCCCATAGACTCACACTGCCCATAGACTCAACACTGCTACCCATAGCTCAACACTGTACCCATAGACTCACATTACCCATAGACTCAACACTGCCCATAGACTCAACACTGCCCATAGACTCAACACTGTTACCCATAGACTCAACACTGCCCATAGACTCAACACTGCCCATACACTCAACACTGTTACCCATAGACTCACACTACCATAGACTCACACTACCCATAGACTTAACACTGCCCATATACTCAACACTGTTACCCATAGACTCAACACTGCCCATAGACTCAACACTGCCCATAGACTCAACACTGCACCCATAGACTCACACTACCCATACACTCAACACTGCCCATACACTCAACACTGCCCATAGACTCACACTACCCATAGACTCAACACTACCATAGACTCACACTGCCATAGACTCACACTGCCATAGACTTAACACTGCCCATAGACTCACACCACCCATAGACTCAACACTGCTACCATAGACTCAACACTGCACCATAGACTCAACACTGCCCATAGACTCAACACTGCCCATATACTCAACACTGCCCATAGACTTAACACTGCCATAGACTCAACACTGCCCATAGACTCACACTGCCCATATACTCAACACTGCCCATAGACTTAACACTGCTACCATAGACTCACACTGCCCATAGACTCAACACTGTCACCATAGACTCACACTACCCATACACTCAACACTGCCCATACACTCAACACTGCCCATGACTCACACTACCCATAGACTCAACACTACCCATAGACTCACACTGCCCATAGACTCACACTGCCCATAGACTCACACTGCCCATGACTCAACACTGCCCATAGACTCAACACTGCTACCCATAGACTCAGCACTGCCCATAGACTCAACACTGCCCAAAGACTCACACCACCATAGACTCAACACTGCCATAGACTCAACACTGCTACCATAGACTCAACACTGCACCATAGACTCAACACTGCCCATAGACCCACTGCCCATATACTCAACACTGCCCATACTTAACACTGCACCATAGACTCAACACTGCACCATAGACTCAACACTGCCCATAGACTCACTGCCCATAGACTCAACACTGCACCATAGACTCAACACTGCACCATAGACTCAACACTGCCCATAGACTCAACACTGCCATAGACTCACACTGCCCATAGACTCACACTACCATAGACTCAACACTGCTACCATAGACTCACACTGCCCATAGACTCAACACTGCCCATAGACTCAACACTGCCCATAGACTCACACTGCCCATAGACTCAATGCCATAGACTCAACACTGCCATAGACTCACACTACCCATAGACTCAACACTGCACCATAGACTCAACACTGCCCATAGACTCAACACTGCCCATAGACTCAACACTACCCATAGACTCACACTGCCCATAGACTCAACACTGCCCATAGACTCAACACTGCACCCAGATGTAGTGGTGATACGCGCGCTGACAGCGAAGGGATCGTGTGGCAGCGCGTGGTGATTGGTCAACTAAGGTGGGTGCTCACGTCGCGGTCCGCATAGGCTCCGTCTCCTGGGAGCGGAGGCTATATAAGGCGGTGCGCGCAGGCGCGCGGGAGTTGGTAACCAGTGAAGACAGAAGACGGAGGAGGAAGAGATAGGGCCCTGAGACACCTAGTCCTGCTGTCCTTGTGAGGACCGGGCCCTGTGTGGCTCAGAGGCGGGACCTTGGGACCCGGGGGCCGGACGTCCGTGTGAGGGCCGGGCCGCGGACCCAGAGGTCGTGACCCACGCCCAACTGGGGTGGGTCTGTAGGTTCCACGGATGCTACGGGGCTGGAGTGCCCGTGAGCGTGTAGCGGGAACGTGTAGTGAGCTGTAGTGACCACACGTGTCGAGTGGAACGTGTAGCGTGAGCTGTCGTGACCACACGTGTCGAGTGAACGTGTAGCGTGAGCTGTAGTGACCACACGTGTCGAGTGGAACGTGTAGCGTGAGCTGTAGTGACCACACGTGTCAAGTGGAACGTGTAGCGTGAGCTGTAGTGACCACACGTGTCGAGTGGAACGTGTAGCGTGAGCTGTAGTGACCACACGTGTCGAGTGGAACGTGTAGCGTGAGCTGTCGTGACCACACGTGTCGAGTGGAACGTGTAGCGTGAGCTGTAGTGACCACATGTGTCGAGTGGAACGTGTAGCTGAGCTGTAGTGACCACACGTGTCGAGTGGAACGTGTAGCGTGAGAAATAGTGACCACACGTGTTATTGTGGAAAGACAAGTGTCAATAAAGTGTGCTACCCGTCAAGTGGTTTCCCGCCGTAGTTTACTATACTTCAACTGGCGTCAGGAGTGAAACAGTCTTCCAGGCATGGATACCAGGAAGACTCATCGGACTCACGAGATTGACCGCGAGGATAACCACGACGACTCGGGCCAGCAGGCATCAGGGGGAGAAGAGGAGGAGATGCCGGCGCCGCAGGACCCCTCATGGCGCCCGACGAGCGGCTGGGGCTGATGCCGGACTCCGCGAGGCACACTCCCGCCTGGCAGAGCTGCTACTCGCCGCGGCGTCCATCCTGGCGGAGATCACCACGTCGGGAGGAGCGGGGACGTCGGCGGACATTCAAAAGACTCGCCTCGCAGATTCCCGCCAAAATGACTTTGCAGTTCCCGCCATTTCTACCAGCGGACATCTTTTGGCGGGAATGGCGAGCAACACGTGGCGGGAGTCCTCCAAGCGCGGCCGCTTACGTCATCAGCGCGCGTTGCGGCCCGCCATCAGCCACCCGCCATAGGGGCCGCCATTTTGCAGACCGACGGTGCGGCGGGGGAGAGCCACGTGGTAGAGGACGACGTAATCTTCCAGCAGCGCCTTCCCACGTTGACAGCCTTCAAGGCGGAAGGCGGGGACTGGGGCGCATTCCAACGTAGGTTTCTGGCGCATCAAGAGATGTCGGCTTGGTCCGACGCTACGGCGCTGCGGGCACTGCCTGCCTTGTTGGACGACGACGCGCTCGCGGCCTTCAGGTCCGCACCGAGATCGGACCGCTCCACGCTCAAGGCTGCGTTGGGCCTCATGGCCAAAGTCTATGGACCTCCCTCAGCGTGTCGCCATCAGTTTTACGACCGACGGAAGGCGGACACGGAGACCGCGCTCGCCTACCGCACGGCGTTGTTGGCACTCGCCAACGCCGCGTTCCTCGTATGGACGAGGAGGGCCAGGATGCGATGGTCTTGGAGCAACTGCTGAAGTTGGCGCAGGACCTGGGGGTCCCCATCAACACGGCCGACGAAGTCGACATATGTTCATTGCGTGTTGCAACAAGTATCCAGGCGCACGAGGTCCTGAAGCGTAAACAGGGGGTTGTCTGCACTGCTGCCGGGGTCTCAGCTCCGGGCCCGGTGGTCACCGAGCCCCAAGTCGTCCGCCCACGGGAGGAGGCGTTCGCCGCAGCACGACCGGGGATTGGAGGTCGGGGGTCGTTCGCCTCTGCGATCGACCCGCAAGCTGGAGCAACCGAGACCTCCGACGTCCCTCATCACGTGCTACAACTGCGGCCTCCGGGCCACGTGGCGTCCGGGTGCCGCGCTCCACGTCAGTGCGCCACGGGACCTCGGCTGGACGACGACCAAGGCCCCAAGTCGTCCCAACTAGACCCGGCAAGTCGCGGCACTTCACATGCTCGGCCTATATACACGACACACATGGGCCGTCGCTTTGCGGCGGAGGATGTGCGATTGGGGTCGGGGATTCGGTTGGGAGAGGGGGTTCGTACGGGGCGGGGGGACATTGAATGGTCCGAGTTGGGCCACAAAATAGTGGCTGCGTCGGCCGGTTCGTCGGTCGTTACGGGATTCGTAGACGGGGTCGAGGTCAGGGTGTTGGTGGACACGGGAGCGTCGGCGACTATAATTTCCGACCTCATTTATAACATTCTCCCCGTCCAATGTCGACCTCTGCTTCCGGTGGACGTGCCATTTTACGCGGCAAATGGGGGCTTGTTGGTATTATCGGTCAGATTCGGGCGACCATTTGCATAGGGGATATTAAATTGGCGGGACCTGTTTTCGTCTCCTCTTCCCTAGCGGTTCCTTGTCTGTTGGGCACAGATTTTTTGGCTAAGATGCCCATTCAAATTCTCGTGGATCAACGTTTTATTGAGCTGCCATCGGGTCGCCGTATTTCATTTTTATCTAACCCTACTGAAATACGGACGGCGTGCTACGATCCAAGCGCTAGCGACACAGACGGTGCACGTGCCCCGGGTTCACAGATGTCGATACCCCTCCGATTGCGGAAGCCATTGGGTGGGGAGGCTGCGGGACAAGGCGTGCTTTTGGGTCCATCAAATAGAGCTGTCGGGTTGTCGCCTCGTCCCGAATGTGCGTGCTTAATGGGGTCGGCGCGCTGTAAACCGCCAGGTGCTGTAACCAGGGGTGCGTTGGCCGCGACCGCGAATGCGCCGATGGGTGACGTTCCCGCTACCCTGCGGGAGGGGACTCGCTACTCTCACTGTCTCTAATTGAGTGGGGCCGACTCCAAATGGCTGACAGCTCCCTGCTCGCGTTGCGTCGCAGGGCGGGGGTCCCGAGGAGGGTCGGAAGCGAACTGGCTCCTGGCTGCTCAAGCAGGGCCTGCTAATGAGATGGGACAATATGTCCCGGCGGCACGCACTCGTTGTGCCTTCCGCTATGCGGGGCAAAGTTGTCCTGGCCGCACACGAATGCCTCTTGCATTTGGGGGTAAACAAAACGCTTGCTCTGCTTCAGCGTGACTATTATTGGCCGGGGATGGGAGCGATGTGGTCAATATACTGAAGGGGTGTGTGGATTGCGCCGAGCGGAAACCACCGCCCGTTGCGTCAAATCCACCGCTGCAGTCTATTCAGGTCTCGCGCACTAACGAGCTCGTTGCACTGGATATTTTGGGGCCTTTTCCTGTCACGCCTAGGGGTAACAAGTACCTGTTGGTTGGTGTGGAATGCTTTACCCGATGGCCTATCGCGTGGCCACTCGCCAACCAGTCGGCGGCGGCCGTGGCGGACGCCTTTGTCCAGGGCTACGTCCTGGACAAGGGGCTCCCGAACGCTTGCTGACCGACCAGGGAAAGAATTTTTCGAGTAAATTGCTGCAGGAGGTGTGCGACCTTTTGGGTACTAAAAAGGTGCGTACCTCCCCGTACCACCCACAGACTGACGGGATGGTGGAGCGACTCCACAGGACTTTAACTTCCATGTTGTGCCAGCAGGTGTGCGAGGCACAGGTTGACTGGGACTTGCAGGTCCCGGGGTCCTCGCCGCGTATAGATTGGCCCCCATGCAGCTACGGGGTTTTCCCCATTTTATCTGATGTACGGTCGGGAGGCCGATCCGCCCATGGAGACTCAGCTGGGACTTTCCGTGCCACGGCCTAATTCCAAATTGGCCGACCATATTAAATTTAACGTTGCAAAACTCGCCGAGGCACGGGAGGCCGCACGGTTTAATTCGAGGTCTCGGCAAATCGCCAACGAGCGCTTGCGTGCACGGAAGGTGTCCGTGCACGATTGGAAGCCGGGCGATAGGGCCTGGCTGCACTGCCCTCATGCACCTTTGGCTACGTCGCCTAAATTGTTGAGGCCATGGCGGGGACCCGTGGAGGTCGTGCGGGTTGCACGCCCCAGTGTGTTCAGATAAAATGGGGAAAGCGCCGTTGGTACGTTCACTTCTCCCGGCTGAAACCGTTCTCGCCTCCACATGGCCTTCCTTTGTGTCGTGCGGACCGAGCATGTGATGTGACCGACGACCCGGGGAGGGAAATGTCTTTGCCTGATCCTCACATGGTTTCGCCTGATCCGCTCCCAGGTGTCTCGGAACTGACGGCTGCCGACCGCCGGCGACCGGATCCCCGCGACACGGCCGGCCTTCCAGGCCCGAACCGTGCCTTCCGGGGCTGCCGGAGCCACCAGACGGTCGTCAGCGTCCCGTCCCGTACGATGGACCGGCCAGGCGGATTCGCGCTAGGTCGCGCAACTTTTCTTGACCAAATAAATGAGGTGGGGGTGCGGGACGACGCGGCCGGATCGTCTCGTCACTACGTTCCCCGTCCGTTCGACTGCTCTATCACCCCGGTCAAGGAGCGAGCGGAAGGGGGATCGGTAGTCAAGGAGACACTGGACACGTCTGTTTTTTTTCGGAATAACTTTTATTGTGTTGCGCGTCGGTTTGTACATAGGTTGTTGTGTTGTGTTGTGTCGTTGTGTTGCGTTGTTGTTGTGTTACGGGGCACACTTGGGGAGTGGGGTTTTTTTTTGTGTTGTTGTTGTCACGCGTAAATAATATTGTTGTTAAAATGTAAATACTGGTGCTTGGTTGCCTGCAGATCTGCTTGCCATTGTGCTTAAATGTACGCGTGTGATCGCGATATGCTGACTGCATGTGCTGTTACACTGTTCAGTACGGTTACGGGGTGCAATGCATTGGTTGACTATGGGGGTTGGGATTGTTATTAATTGTGCGTACCTGTTTGGAAATTGGTAAAAATTCGAGGGGGACCCAAAAATTTGGTTGTATGGGTGGTTATGCACACGAGATTGCGTGTATATTATAGGTAATTGCGCTTTTTGAGAGAGAGCGCGCGATGAGGGTGCGCGATGACGCCGTTGTGGGTGGCTCAGATGTTAAGGGTGATGGGGCCGTAAATTGGCGCCAAGTGGCGTCGCTCATTCGGTTCATTGCAGGCAGCCAGAGGTTGCTTTGCGGGTTGGTGTGTGTGTAGGGGTTATTACGGGAGAAACGGCGGACAACAAACACAGGGCTGTCGGCACTCACATACACGGGTGGTCACACCACGTCCGCATCAGTTATTGCCCACGCCCCAGCCCTCGGAGGCGATCCCTATAAAAGGTGGAACCCAAAGAGCTCGAGTTCAGTTCGACACGAAGCTGACCAGTGAAGATCCAAGACTCGGAGATTAGGCCCTGGGACTCCCCGGTCTCGCCGTCCTTATAAGGGCCGAGCCGGGTAAGCCAGTGGCGCGGCCCAAGAGCTTCCAGACCGCTGCCCTTATCAGGGCGAGGCTGGTTAGCTGGTGCCGAGATCTGTGCTTGCCAGGGCCAGATCAGTCAGCCTCCCGTAGCCCAGTAGAGGAGGACTGGGGGACAGGACAGAGGGCTTAGTACTAGGGTGGGTTTCCCATAGTACGGGTGAAGGGGCCGATACCCCTTCAACTATTGTACCTGTCCCGAAGTTAATAAACAGAGTGTGCCTCAACTTCGACATCGTCTCCTCCTCTACTTACTACATGTGTAAGCAATGTGTTTTGGTAAAATATCGGTTAAAATTTCCCCCATATGACTGCTGTGCGCGGCAAGCTGGGGCTGTGCGTCTATCGTTGGTGGGGTTGTTACAACGTGCGTCTTGTGACCCCCAGCAAAGGGCAGCTGGGGTGCATGCACGGGGAAAACTGGCGACGTGTTCACACGTGGGCCGCCATTTTGCGCGCACGCGGGGTATGGCGACGAGGCGCTTTGCGCAAGGGGACGCCATTTTGAGTGCGCGCGTGATATGGCGAGAACACGCTGGGCGAAGGGGGCCGCCATTTTGAGCGCGCGGGAAAAACCTCGGTGGGGCAAATATTCCATCTGTTTATGCCTGCCATTGTTGATTGGGTGATGCACGAGTTGTGGTCACATCGGCCTATGGCTGATGTCTGACCTGACAGCCCGGAGGCGAAACCTCCGTGGTATGTCTCAAACTGATGGGCCGTGTGCTCATATGGCTCGGGGAGTCATGGTTCAGTTGTGCGGTGGCAGACCGAACCTGGTGTGCCGGGGGCTCACGGGATTTGTAGTAGAGGTTTTGTTACGTGCCAGCGAACGGGGTGACCTGGCTAGCATGGAGCAGGGATTCTCTATGCGGGTCCTCCAGCGGGAAGGGCCGTGGACTTGTTTCGCTCTGGGTTAGGGCGAGTTAAACGTTACCGCTGGGGAGCATGGCTCTCTCCACGCGAGGGTGTGCGACTGGGGGTTTGTTGAGAGTGACCGTGGGTACATGCTGTGTACGTGCGATGTCTGTGCTGGTCCTCAAGGGAGGACTGCTGGTGGCCAAGAGCAGGATTTTTTTTTGCTGTTGTTGTTTAGCAGCCGGGCGGCTGCGAGCTATGTGGGAGGGGGTGATGTAGTGGTGATACGCGCGCTGACAGCGAAGGGATCGTGTGGCAGCGCGTGGTGATTGGTCAACTAAGGTGGGTGCTCACGTCGCGGTCCGCATAGGCTCCGTCTCCTGGGAGCGGAGGCTATATAAGGCGGTGCGCGCAGGCGCGCGGGGAGTTGGTGACCAGTGAAGACAGAAGACAGAGGAGGAAGAGATAGGGCCCTGAGACACCTAGTCCCGCTGTCCTTGTGAGGACCGGGGCCCTGTGTGGCTCAGAGGCGGGACCTTGGGACCCGGGGGCCGGACGTCCGTGTGAGGGCCGGGCCGCGGGACCCAGAGGTCGTGACCCACGCCCAAGCTGGGGTGGGTCTGTAGGTTCCACGGATGCTACGGGGCTGGAGTGCCCGTGAGCGTGTAGCGTGAGCTGTAGTGACCACACGTGTCGAGTGGAACGTGTAGCGTGAGCTGTCGTGACCACACGTGTCGAGTGCAACGTGTAGCGTGAGCTGTCGTGACCACACGTGTCGAGTGGAACGTGTAGCGTGAGCTGTCGTGACCACACGTGTCGAGTGCAACGTGTAGCGTGAGCTGTCGTGACCACACGTGTCGAGTGGAACGTGTAGCGTGAGCTGTAGTGACCACACGTGTCGAGTGGAACGTGTAGCGTGAGCTGTAGTGACACACGTGTCGAGTGGAACGTTTAGCGTGAGAAATAGTGACCACACGTGTTATTGTGGAAAGACAAGTGTCAATAAAGTGTGCTACCCGTCAAGTGGTTTCCCGCCGTAGTTTACTATACTTCACATAGACTCAACACTACCCATAGACTCAACACGCCGTCATCCGCCCAACCCCCCCCCCCCCGGCACAGATTTCACAATCTTCTCGAACGAGGATCTCGTACCGTGACGCGCGACGCTTCGTGGCGGACGTGGGCACCGGCTACGAGAGCCGCATCGACACTCAGCGCAGCGACTCCGCGCTGGCGCTGAGCGCGACGGTGGCCGCTGACGAGCGCGACTTCGTCTGCCAGGCGCTGGCGGGGCGCGCCGGCGTGGCCGAGGCCACCGCTAGCGTGCGGGTGTTTTGTAAGCGAGCGCACGGGGCCACTTGCTACTCCCCTACTTACGGACGTTACAGCAAGACTCCCCTACTTACGGATGTTGGGACAGAAACTATACACTACACTATACTCTACTATACACTACACTATACACTACACTATACACTACTATACACAACACTATACACTACTATACACTATTTTTAGGTTTTTTCGGTAAAGTCACGTAGGTAAAACACCAAAATCAATAAAAGTAAAATAAAACAAAAATCACGACGTTTCGGAGGCAACAGAAGTCTCCGCCATCAGGTGGGACCGTCACAGCCAGATTTGCTGCATCAAGTGAGGCAATGATTCAAGATGTAATCCCTTAAAAGCAAGTTGAGGGGGAGGAGAGGGGTGGGGAGCTCATCAGAATGTGGTAGCCAATGAATGGAACGTATCGGGAGGGAGGGGGGGGGCTCAAAGAAGGCACGGAGTGCTACGTAGAACGTATCGTCGTCCATCCTTTTGGCCCCGCCCCCCCCCCTCCCGAGGCGTTCTATGTAGCACTCCGTGACTTCTTTGAGCCGCCCCCCTCCCTCCCGATACGTTCCATTCATTGGCTACCACATTCTGATGAGCTCCCCCCCCTCTCCTCCCCCTCAACTTGCATTTAAGGGATTACATCTTGAATCATTGCCTCACTTGATGCAGCTGATCTGGCTGTGACGGTCCCACCTGATGACGGAGACTTGTGTTGCCTCCGAAACGTCGTGATTTTTGTTTTATTTAACTTTTATTGATTTTGGTGTTTTACCTACGTGACTTTACCGAAAAAACCTAAGAATATGAATCCTTGCAGTCACGAAAGCTTCAAATCTAGAATACTATACACTACACTATACACTACTATACACTACTATACACTACTACTATACACTACTACACTACTATACACTATACACTACACTATACACTACACTATACACCACTACACTACACTATACACTACACTACACTATACACTACACTACTATACACTACACACTACACTATACACTACACTACTATACACTACACTATACACTACACTACTACACTACACTATACACTACACTATACACACTATAGATTATACACACTATACACACTATACACTACACACTACACTATACACTAATATACACTACACTACACTATACACACTATACACACTATACATTATACACACTATACACTACACTACACACTACTACACGACGTTTCGGAGTCAAGTTGGACTCGCAAGCAAATGGCCGATGACGACCCCGCGACCTTTGACGCACGGAGCGCCCCCTCCCCCGTGTCCCTCCCCCCTCCCCCGTGTCCCTCCCCCCTCCCCCTCCCTCGTCTCCCTCCCAGCGGCCCCCACGGTGGCCGTGGTGGCGACCCAGATGCCCGTGATGCTCACCCAGCAGCAGCAGCAGCGCCACCACAAGGTGAGCAGCCCTCCGCCTACGGGGACTTTCGCTATTTCACATTCCTGCTTGTTTCTCCGCTCCTGCTGCTGCCGTGGGTTTTGTTGCTTTAACCGCGTCGCGGAAGCGGCCTCAAATGAGTACCTGGTGCGGTGTGTAAACATCGCCACTGGGGAGACAAAGGCGGCCGGGCGTGGTGCTGGCCACCCACCCCCTCGTGTGCCGTGCCGGCCTTCATAGGTGCTCGCTAACAACACTTGCCCCTACAGTCTGTTAAGGCTACACGGTGGATCTTTGTTTTGTGTGTTGGTCTGTTTCCCTCTCCTGCAGATCGGTGAATGTTACGTGCACAACGCTTACCCAGAGCCCCTCGTCACGTGGTACAAGGCGTCCCTGCCCCTGTGGCCATCACCTGGTAGGTAGATCTTTATAATTAAGTGTTCTTGAAGACGCGTGGACAACGGGTAAGGCACACGTATTTATTTGCACAATGTCTTTACAATACTGGAGGGATGTATCGGCCCCTCACCCGTACAACTGGGAATTCACCCTAGCTAGCCTTCCTAGCCGAGTCCTCCGCTAACGGGCTAGGGAGGCTGTCTGGCCCGACACTGGTCAGTCGGCTACGGTACCCGGAATCCAGAGGTCTGACTCTGGTTCCGGGACCACGCCACTGGCTCCAGCCTGCACTGCCCTTACAAGGGCGGCGTCCCAGGGGAGTCCAGGGCCTATCTGGCCGGTCTTCTCTCTTCCCTTAACTACACTAAGACTGAGCCCCGAGCTCTCTGGCTCAACCCTTTTTATACCCCCTAGAGGATCGAAACCCCCTCACGCCGTCCAGTACGGACGTCGTTGCGGCACCACCCCGTGTGCTCACGGAGTCCCGCCCACTGTGTTTGTTATCCGTTAGCCCCTATGCAAACAGCCCTACACAAACAGCCCTCTGTAACAGCCCTACATCACCCCCCCTGTACAGCTCGCAGCCGTCCCGGCTGCAACAACTTTAATAAAGGCTGTTTAACCCCTGGATACCCGCGTGTGCCTTAAAAAAACGTTTTAACGCTAACATGAAGGAACCAACAGCAACAACGACAACAACAACAACAATGACAACAACAAAACCCACAACCCGAAGGAACAATCCGACGCACCCCCCTGAATAAATACGAATACCGTAAGAGCGACGCATATATACAGGTTAAGCAGGGAACTCGCAGCACACATGCAACACAACAAAAAAANTGTGTTAGGAGCTCCCCACCGACGCAGCACCACGCAACCGTACGTAAGAGAGAAGAAAAAAAAAAATGTTCGTCCAATGCATTATAAGAGTCTGCGCATTTTGCGCGTGTCCTTGCTGCAGGCCCGTCACACGGGCAATCCGGGTGGCGAACCCGCCGGTGGCGGTTGTTCGTTTTGTATAGAGTCCGCGTCTGACGTCGCGGGAACCGCGGCGTCCCTTGCAGCAGCAGGTGGGTGCGGGCTCGTCAGTCCCGATGCACCTGGAGGTGGCACGGCCGGCAAGGCATTAGGTGAGCGCGGTGGAGACGGAGCTAGTGAGTCGGTCGACCCCCACACGTCTGGCCACGCATGTGTGAAGTGGGTTTGTGTACCGCGACGAAAGGTTTCAACCGAGAGGGTGCACGAACCATCGCCGCTTCCCCCAACGAATGCGCACGCACTGTGGTCGCAAGACCTCGACCACTTCCACAGGGCCCGCCACGGCCGCGCCAGCTTAGGGGAGGTGGCCAGGGGTACTTGGGACAGTGCAACCATGCCCTGTCCCCGGTTTCCACTGTATTACATGCGCCCGACCCAGCCTGAGGCGCTCGTTCGCCTTTTGACGGAGGTCCGAGTTCAACCTCGCAGCATCCCGCGCCTCTGTTAATTTAGCCAGATTAAATTTGACGTGGTCAGCCAATTTAGTTTTTCCTTGCGGGTCGGGATCTGCAGCTGGCGCGAACAGGCGGGTCGGTTCGCGACCGTACATAAGGAAAAAGGGGAAAATCCCGTAGCTGCATGGGGTGCCATCCGGTATGCCGCCAAGACCCCTGAATATGCAGGTCCCAATCAGTCTGAGAATCTGAGACCTGCTGTGCCATCATTGACGAAATGGTGCGATGCAGGCGCTCGACCATTCCGTCTGTCTGTGGGTGATACGGGAGGTCCGAATTTTCTTTGTGCCTAAGAGGTCACAGACTTGTTTAAGCAATTTGCTTGAAAAAATTTTTACCCTGGTCGGTCAGCAGCCGTTCCGGAGCACCTTTGTCCAGGACGTATCCCTGAACAAAGGCGTCCACGATGGCTGCTGCCGACTGGTTGGCAAGGGGCCAGGCCATGGGCCAGCGCGTAAAATACTCGACTCCTGTCAGCAAATACCTATTGCCCCTGGGGTGGCGGGAAATGGGCCCAAGATGTCCAGCGCGACAAGCTCATTTATTCTGGACACCTTGATTGATTGTAAAGGCGGGTTAGACTCCCGTGCCGGCGGTTTCCGTTGCGCACACGCGGGCATGAATTCAAAAGATCCCCAACATCCTTTGTCATACCAGGCCAAAAAAATCTAGTTGTATCAGTGCAAGGGTCTTTAGAGTCCCCAGATGTAACAGGCGCTCATGCGCGGCCCACACCACTTTGCCTCGCAACTCCGAAGGGACGACCAGCCGATGTCGCTGTGATTTTGCGTCCCAATGCATGAGCAGACCCTGTACCATTTCCCATGCACCGAATCACCTTTCACCGGCCAGCACCCCGACGCGACGACGCCACCCGAGGAGGGAGGTATCCTCCATTTGGAGGCGCCCCACTCAGTGACGGGCAACCCCAACAGGGAATCCCTTCCCTGTTGTTCGATCGAATTATCAGGCAGTGGTTCGTCGTCGTCGGTGGCTGCCAGGATCGGAACCGATGCGTCCCCTGAAGGTCTGCAACGTCCCGACCCAGGAGGCATGCACATTCCGAGTGTTGGCATGCGTGACAGAGCGTCCGCGTTGGTATGGCGAACGCCCTTACGGTAAGTGGTCTCAAAATCAAAATCCTGGAGAACCTCCAACCATCGAGACAACTGTCCGATGGTTGTTGAACCCGCAGGGCATACTGTAGTGCCGCATGATCTGTGCGGACGGTGAAATGCCGACCGTACAGATATGGCGATACTGTTGGATGAAAAAAACAATTGCCAACAGTTCTCTACGGGTGACACAATATCTCTGCTCCGCAGGAGACAACACCGACTACCGTATGCGACCACCCGTTCAACGCCATCAACCACCTGGGAAAGCACACCCCCAATACCCGTGTTGCTCGCATCGGTGTCGAGCAAAAAGGGCTTCGAAAAATCAGGTAGATCAAGGAGGGCTTTCACCAGGGCGTCCCGAAGGGAGCGGAACGCAGCCTCCTCCTCTTGACCCCAGTGGAACCGAACCCCTTTAGATGTTAAAGCGTGCAGGGTTTAGCAATTGTCGCAAAAATCAGCAACAAACCGTCGATAATACGACGCGAACCCAATGAAACTCCTGACCTCTCCCACCGAGGTGGGAGTCGGCCAGGAGCTGACACACTGCGTTTTGGCGGATCGGTAGCAATACCTGAGCGTCCACGATGTGCCCCAAATAACGCACCGAATCACGCAACAAATGGCATTTTTGGGCTTGAATTTCAAATTAGCAGCCCGCATCTTAGGAAAACCGCCCGCAACCTCTGGAGATGTTCATCAAAGGTTTTTCCAAAGACGATAACGTCATCCAAATAAATGAGGCACGACTCCCATTGCAGTCCAGCCAAAACCAATTCCATTAAACGCTGGAAAGTTGCCGGCGCTGAGTGTAAGCCCATCGGCAACCGGTTGAATTGAAACAAGCCGTGCGGTGTACGAAAAGCAGTTTTAGGCTTTGACTCATCATCCAGAGGAAGCTGCCAGAATCCCGAAAGTAAATCAAGTGTGGAAAAGAATCGCGCTCCCGCCAAGGCGTCAAGCGATTCATCCATCCGAGGGAGCGGGTATGCGTCGGCAACCGAAATTTTATTAAGACGCCGGAAGTCAACGCAAAACCGCAACGAACCGTCCTGCTTTTTAACCAGGACGATCGGCGCTCCCCAAGGCTGGTGGAAGGAGAAATGATGTCCGCGGCCAACATGTCATCAACAGCCGATTTGACATGGTCCTTTCGGCGGGACTCAACCGAAACGGATTTTGGCGAATTGGCGCGCTGTCACCCGTGTCAATATGGTGACGCAGCAAGTGAGTGCAACCCAAATCATATTTATTTCGACTAAAAACGTCGGAAAATTCTCGCAGTAGCGTTTTAAGTTGTTGACGCTCTGAATCGGACAGGTCCGTCGATCCCGCACAAAGCGCCTCGAGCCACCTTCATCGCTGTCCGAATGCGGTCGCGACGCAGGACAGTGTTGACGCAATTTACGGCGGGTTCCTCACACGGCACCGGCGTTGCGTGAGCAAGCACGGTCCCCTGTGGATCACCACCGTCCGCGAGCCCACATTTAGGACCGCGATGAAGGGTTCACCATCCCTCTCACTATGGTCTGGGCCGGTAGTAAGTCAGGTCCACTAACCCGGCCCTAGACGGTCCCAACAGTACCCCTTGTGCCCCAGCACCCTTAACGAGGGCCGCCGAAGTTTCAAGGGTACCAGCATTTGCGTCCCCGGAGGAACGCGTACCGTTCTTTCCACGAGCGCCGGCACCGTCGCGAACGCCGTCCGAGTCGCAACCGGCGATGGCAGAAACGCCATGCGTCTGCCCGATGGAAGCTCTATGCACCCCTGGTCGATCAAAATTACAATCGGCATTTTGGCCAGGAAGTCCGTCCCCAGCAGGCACGGAACCGCCAGCGAGGAAGAAACAAAAAATCGGCCCAGACAATTTTATTTCCCCGATGCAAATTTGGGCACGAATTTGTCCGATGATGCCAAGTGAGCCCCGTTAGCCGCATAGAATGGTATGTTAACTGGCATCAAGGGACGACTCCGGACGGGAGAATATTATAAATTAATTCCGAAATAATAGTCGCCGATGCTCCGTATCGACCAGGATGCGCACTTCAACCCCGTCGATATACCCCACAACGGCCGACGACCCGACGATGCGGCGACCACACGATCGGCCAGCACGGACCACTGGCCGGGTTCGATATGGTACCGGAGTGGTGCGTGATGGTGCGATGGTGCGTGATACCGGCCCCCTCTCGTCGCGGTGTTTGAGTGCGTGACGGTGTGTGTGGGCCAAACGTGTGGGTGCGCGACTCGCCGGTTTTTGATGGTGGAGCTTGGATGAGGCCCGTCGTCCGGTGAGGTGTCGTCCCGCGCTGACGAGGAGAGCGGCACCCCGAGGCGACGTGGCCCNGGACGCCGCAGTTAAAGCACCGCGGGAGCGACGTCGGAGGTGACGAATGGTCGGAACGGCCCGACCCGTCCTGGCCGGCCGTGCACTCGTCGCCTGTTGCCGTCGGTGGTCGACGGCGTAGAGTTCCTCCGTCGGAAGGGTGGCTGCAGCCACCGCACGCCCCGCCGATGCCCTGCTGGCTTTTCGCCGGAGCGACAGGAGGTTTGCGTGGAGGAGCCGCGCCGCCTGGAGCGATGTCATTTCCGCGTCCTCCTGTGCGACGACAGCGATGTCAAGATCGTCAGCCAGGAGGAGTATTTTCTCCGTCACCATAGCGTCGATGCCGTCGTCATCCATACGGGGAAGGCCGACTTGGCCAACGCCAGGAGGCTCGTTCGGTACGCCAGGGGCGACTCCTTTTCTCCCCGCTTGCGGTCGTAGAACTCCTGTCTGCATTCCGCCGATGGTCCGTAGACCCTCCCAGCAGCTGCAGCGCCATTGGTAACGTAGAGCGCCTTTCCTTCGGTGCCGATGTTAGAGCGGCAAGCGCGTCGCCGTCCAGGAGCGCCGGCAGGGCGTTGAGAGCTTCTGCGTCTGTCCATTTAGCCATTTCTTGGTGGGCGAGGAAGCGTCTTCGGAAGCCGCTCCAGTCGCCCTCTGCGCCCACGAATTCTTTAAGCGGGGCAGCCTTTGATGCAGCGCAGCAGTTGCCGTGGAGCCCCGTGGGCTGCTGTCTCCCCGACCCGGCTGCGTCTCGGCGCGAACGGCAGATGGCATCGCCTGTCGCAGCTTGATGACGCGCCCTCCTCCATCGTTGATGCGGCAGCCCAGCGCGGCCGATGTCGGACCCAGGTTGAGGTTGGCCACGCCCCTAGCGGTCGCCGCGTCGATGGCGGGAAATTCAAAATTTGAATCTTCAGAAATGGCGGAAGGCGCTCCGGACGCCGGTTCCCCTCGCCCCGCGGTGGACCACCAGCCCCAGCCGTGTGATGTTCTCCAGCGTAGCGGCAGCGGCGTAGAGCAGTTCCGCCAGCCTCTCGTGAGCCAGCCTCAGGTGGTCTGTCCGCTGCTCCTCTTCATGGCGACGCTCCGGCAAGAACGCATCCGGCCCCGGCTGCACGTCGTCTTGTTGAGCCATCTCGGGCTCGACAATTTCGGCGGCGTCTTCCGTTTGCTGTTCCCTGGCTCGAGCTGTTTGGCGCGTGTCCATGTTCTTGGTTCTTCTGACGCCAGATGAAGTGTTCTTGAAGACGCGTGGACAACGGGGTAAGGCACACGTATTTATTTGCACAATGTCTTTACAATACTGGAGGGATGTATCGGCCCCTCACCCGTACAACTGGGAATTCACCCTAGCTAGCCTTCCTAGCCGAGTCCTCCGCTAACGGGCTAGGGAGGCTGTCTGGCCCGACACTGGTCAGTCGGGCTACGGTACCCGGAATCCAGAGGTCTGACTCTGGTTCCGGGACCACGCCACTGGCTCCAGCCTGCACTGCCTTACAAGGGCGGCGTCCCAGGGGGAGTCCAGGGCCTATCTGGCCGGTCTTCTCTCTTCCCTTAACTACACTAAGACTGAGCCCNGAGCTCTCTGGCTCAACCCTTTTTATACCCCCTAGAGGATCGAAACCCCCTCACGCCGTCCAGTACGGACGTCGTTGCGGGCACCACCCGTGTGCTCACGGAGTCCCGCCCACTGTGTTTGTTATCCGTTAGCCCTATGCAAACAGCCCTACACAAACAGCCCCTCTGTAACAGCCCTACAAATGTATTAATATGTCTGCGATAGTGGTGTATAGGAGTGTATTTTAATANTCTAGTGTATAGGTAGTGTATAGTGAGTGTATAGTAGTAGTTATAGAGTGTATAGTAGTGTATAGTGAGTGTATAGTAGTATAGTGTATAGTAGTATAGTGTATAGTGTAGTGTATAGTGAGTGTATAGTAGTATAGTGTATAGTGTAGTGCATAGTGNAGTGTATATTAGTGTATAGTGTAGAGTAGTGCGTAGTGAGTGTATAGTAGTGTATAGTGNAGTGTATAGTGTAGTGTAAACTGCTACGTGGTGCAGAAAGTAAACATCGCCACTGCGGAGACAAAGCCGGCAGGGCGTGGTGCTGGCCACCCACCCCTCGTGTGACACTCGCTAACAGCACTTGTCCAACAGTCTGTTAAGGCCACACGGGGGACCTTTGTCTCTGTGTACGTGCGTGTGCGTGGCCAGACGTGAAAGTGACGAGGAAGGTAGTGACGGAGGCCCATGGCACCTTCGCCGTGATGTCCGTCCTGCGCTACAGAATGCGGTGGTGGGATGCGAGAGCCGGCTACCGCTGCGTGGTGGACTACGCCGTGCCGGGCGGCCGGAGCGAGTCCGTCGCCTCGGAGACGATCCACGTGGAAGTGCATTGTGGGTACAGGGAGGGGGGGGGCACCAGACGGAGCGAAGTACAACAGACGGATGTGTATGACGGGTACCACGACAAGACATGGCTGACGGACCATCTTATTGGGTTAAGGCCAAATGAAACACAGAGACGACCCCTACTCGTGAAGATTTGACTCGTGAACGTTCAGAGAGACGCTCAAACCTTTTAGAAAGTCCAGTTGCCTGTTCGGACCGCAATAGATGGCGGAGGTGGCGTCTGCATCTGCAGAACACGAACAACGAGTGGCATCTACATCTGCAGAACAGCGGCAATTGACGATGATTATAACGGTAAGTGGCATAGTTATCAATGACGACGACGTAACTGACGATGATTTGCGATGGCGAGTGGCACCGTGAGTCTATGCTGGTGGTGGTGGGATGCGTAGATACACCCCGCGGGAGGGTGGCCCTCATCCTGGAGTCTCACCGCGAGGCGGCCGTGACGGAGGGCGACACGGTCGTGTTGAGGTGCTATGCTGATGGATTCCCCCTCCCGAGGTTGACTTCTACCGGGTGAGAAGGCGGCAGCCGCCGTCGTCGATGACGACGATGATGATGACGATGATGATGATGCGATGATGACGACGACGACGATGATGATGACGATGATGATGATGACGATGATGACGACGACGACGATGATGTTGATGATGACGATGATGACGATGATGATGATGACGACGATGATGATGACGACGACGACGATGCAGATGATGATGATGACGGCGATGATGATGACGATGATGACGACGACGACGGCGATGATGATGATGACGATGACGACGATGACGACGACGACGATGATGATGACGATGATGATGATGACGTTGATGATGATGACGATGATGATGACGATGATGATGATGACGATGATGGTGACGATGATGACGACGACAACGATGCAGACGACGACTGCTGAGCGTGAGCGTTGTCGCCGCTGTGGGCCGCTGCTGCAGCTCGTGGCAGCGTGAGACGGAGTGTGGGGGCAGTCACAGGGGCAGTCACAGGGCCAGTCACAGGGCAGCCTCCCGCTCTCGGTTGGGGCAGTGGAACGAGGCTCACAACGACGACGCCGCGGGAGACATTTTTTTCGCCTCCCCCCAAGGAGGCCGTTGAAGTTTGTTTTGCCGCCTCCTCTGCCGTCCCGCCGTCCCCGGCTCATCAGAGCTCCCCGACGCGGGTGGACTACGGCCACGCGGCTGCGGGGGACACGCTCACCCTGCCCGCCGTCACCCGCGGCCACAGCGGCACCTACGGCTGTCGCGTCCGTAGCGGCGGCGGGGCCCGTGGCCCTCTCAGCAGCAGCGTCGATCTCCTGGTGCACTGTGAGCGGCGGGGGGGGGGGTGACGGGAGGAGGNAGGAGGNAGGAGGGAGGAGGGGGAGGGGAGGGAGGAGGAGGAGGGGGAGGAGGGAGGGGAGGGAGGGGGGAGGAGGGGGAGGGAGGGAGGAGGAGGGAGAGAGCTGCGTTCACCCAGAGCTCCGGCCTTTACCTCTAAGAACTTTATTTTTCTCACACTTTTTTTGGGATTTCTTTTCACCAACAGTAAGTGTCTTGCTTTATACACATTTGTGATCAGTTGTTTGTTTATTTAGACTTCTTATCTTCCTTTCTTTGTTCTTTTCTGTTGTTTTCACTGTTCAGGGCGCGGCTACGCTCACTGCAGTGGAAAGGTGTGTTTGTTTTCTCAGCACAATCCTCCACTTTTATTTAGATAGTTTTCTTTGCTTTCGTTTCGATCTTGAGTTCCTTTGTTCCTCAAGCAATCTTTGAGTTTTGTGATTCTTTTTCGTGTCTTTTTTTCGTTCCTTTGTCTGGTGTGCTCCCACGTGTTACACACCCGTGTTCGCACTGTACCACACCGGACGGTGTGGGTGCAGGGCAGACATCCCCTTTAGAATCCCTTTGTTTATTGCTGCGAGCGTGTTTACATTATTTTATTGTTATTGGTGTTCTTTTTTTCTACGTTTTCGTTTTTTTCCTTTTGAAGAAAGACCGAGGAATAAAAAAATATAAATAAATAAATAATTGTTCCCTCTCCAGGGGAGCTTTGGTGGGCAGCAGTAATAGTAATTAGCAGAAGGTGGTCACAACACAGACTTGACCATCTTTATATACATTTTTTTCTTTCTTTTTTTTTNGTTAATTTTTTNCCTGGCTTTATAAAGTAGAGAGGTTTGCTTAGTAGTTGTGTGTGACATCTCACACACGTGAAGATGTCCACCCGACCCTCAAAAACATACGCGAAAGCTACCGCACCTACGCAAGGCCCGTCTCTGGGGTCTGCAAGGCGCCTGCAGCAGCAGCAGCACCCGGAGCCTCCACGGGAGGCTGGGATCCGCTGCCCGGCTTCTCACGATGTTCCGATTGAAGGTTACGTGGATGCGCTGCGCGCCATCGTGCCAGGAGGCTCGATAAGGTACGCCTCCAAGGTGAGCGGAAGAGTGGTTTTCTTCATGGAGTCTGAAAAGGTGGCAAATGCCGCCATGGAGAAGGGGCTGACGGTTGGCGATTGGCACCTTACCTTGGAGCCACTGTCATCACGATCGGTACGCGTGATCGTATCCAACGTCCCCCCTACATTCACCATAAAGACATCCAAGATCACCTGGCTAAGTTGGGCACGCTGACTTCCAACCTTCAGCGTGTGCCTCTGGGCCTCAAGAATCCTGCCTTGAGGCATGTCTTGTCTTTTAGAAGGCAGGTCTACATGCTGGTGCCCAATGGGCAGCTTGAAGAGGGCTCCTTTGTGGTCATGAATGGAGGAAGGGCCCATAGGTGTTTTACCAGGACGTGTTAAGATGCAACCTATGCAAAGCATGTTAAAAAAACACTGCCCAAGACAGCAAATGCCCAATCTACCAGCGAGACGACGGTGGAAAAGGGTGATGAGGAAGCACACCCAACAAGTGACTCAGGAGAGGGTCCCTCACCACGGAGATCACACGAGGTGGCGGTAGACCCCGCTCCAACCCCAGCTACTGCCATGGAGACCGAGGCTCAGCCAGCCACCCAGCCATCATCGACAGCCGGACCTCTGAAGAGGAAATTTACGGAGGACTCGGCTTCATTTTCTCCAGAGACCAGTGGGGATGAGGTCAGTCCCTTTAAAGATCTCCCAGAGTTGGAGTCTGACATCGCACAGACGCCTGGGGGAGACGCGGAGAGCACTGGTGGCAAGGACGGGTCTTCGCCATCCCAGATGCCCTAGAAGTGGGACACGCAGAGGGAAGAAGCCCCGTGCAGGAACCAAGCTAAGCGCAGGACGCCTGATGAAAATCTGGAGCCTGAGATGGAAGCGGGGAAACCGCAATCTGCGAAGTGGCGAAGGACACAGGTGAAGAGGGCGCACTTCAGACCTTGACGACGCGCCCAGCGAGGGGCCGAGGGCTCCCAGGAAACACGAGCAGCCAAGAGCACGGAGGAGCCCACACAGGACCCCACTGACCAAACAGTGGGTGACCAAGACAAGGACGAAGGAAGGCCGTCAATTGAGGGGGCAAGCGGCATCGCCCGATAAAACATTGACGGAGGATACCACGGCGACTGAAAATCCTCAAAGCCTGGAGGCTGAGGGGAAGTGAAGAGAGGAGTTGAAGAACCCTCAGCACAGGAAGTGGGTGAGCCTGACATCGGCTGAGCTGACTGAAGGGCACCAATATTTTCGCAGTCGGAGCTATGGGACTTTTTAGATGAAGTACGTGGCACAGACGAAAGGGTGGCTGCAGCGCTGTTAAGGTGGCGAAATGTGGAGGCAATAATAACCTCCCTACTCCATGTTGATCGGGGCTTCAAAAGACAGGAAAACTGTCAGATGGAAAGGAAAAGGATCAGGTATTTCCTGGGCCAAATAAATACGTGGAAACAAAACACACCTGACGACAACTCCACTAACACGATGCTGCGGTGCGGCATAATATAAATGGGTGTAGAGGTCCACTCAAGAGACACTTTGTGCGTTTCTCTCAAAAAACACAAAGCTTCGGTGCTCTTTGTGCAGGAGACGCATCTTACAGCCAGCGAGGAAGATGAATGGGAAACTGAATGGAAAGGTGATTTGTTTTCAGTCACCTTACTCCGTATTCTTCGGAGTGGCAACGTATTTGCACCGGGGTTTACACCCACTATAGTTAACAAGGTTGAGGTGGTACCGGAAGAGCCCTCGACGTAATACATTACTGCCCACCTCATAAACATCTATACGCCCATCAAAGTGCGGAAAACTGATTTTTTTCAATGAGTTACAGACTATCCAAAACATCCAAATGACGAGAGTCTGATTTTGGAGAGATTTCAACTGTAACTCGATGTCCTCGATCGCACGGCACCGAGCAGTGCAAAGCGGTGTCCTGAATGCGGCAGGTGCTCGCACGTACAGTCTCGTAAACGTGTGCGGACGCAACATCCAAAGCAGCAAGGTTTCACATTTACAAGAACCCGAGCTGACATAACACTGTCGCAGTCAAGGATCGACCGTTTTACATCTCGAAAGACCTTGAAATAGCGCAGTGTCGTCCAGTATCAGGCAGCGCCACTGGCCGATCATTGCCTATACTACTAAATGAAAATAGAAGGTCCCAAGGGATCGGCATACTTTAATAATGCCCTTTTGCAAGCACACCTTCACCGATTTTTTGGAGTCTTCTGGGTGAGTGGCAGGAAAGAAAGAACGGTTTGATAGCCTAGCACAATGGTGGGACATAGGGAAAGTACACATCAAAAANCTGTGTCAGTTGTATGCCTGGGGAAACACGAAAAAATATCACCAAGAAATTTGTGAGCTGGAGAACAGGGTTCATATTTTAGAGAAAGGCAGAAGATTGGGATCTAGGCCTACTGCAGGAATATGTGGAGAAAGAAACAAAAGGGCATTTGTACGCTCTGTTTTAAANACCCTCGATATGGACTCAAGCTCGACACTTTCTTCGTTAGGGAAGCAGAATGGTAGACGTAAAGCTTGGAGCATTTATTTGATGACAAGGGGTCCTTCTTTCAAACAATAATCAAATAGCTTCAACAAGTTATCTCAGAGCACACTTCCACAGTGGCCCAGATAAATCTGGAGGACCTGCCTACTTTGGGTGAAAAAAGGTCAACAAAGCGACCTGGACATGGCATGAGTGCCTGGCCAAGAACAAATCCCGGGATTATGGCTGAGGGGAGTTTATCACCATTTTTGGCACTCCATACCTAAGACTACAAAGCCTTCTGGATGAAGCAGTGGAGACCGACTGATGCCTCAGTCCTGGAGGAGAGCCGTGCTCACACTGATCAAAAAAGGGACCTCAGGCACCTCAAAAATTGCGTCCAGTCTCAGTGCTGAGCACAGACTATAAGATTCTCGCGAGAGCTGCATCGCAAGGCTTAAGAGGTGTTGCTACGTTATCGCCATGACCACATACACTGTTCCGGGAGGACCATCCATGATGGATTTTCCTCATCAGTCTGTCGGAGCATTTGAACTTTCCGCTTGCCTTTCTCCTTGATCAAGAGAAGCTTTGACAGGGTTGATCACCGTATCTTTTGGCACTCTAAAAGTTTTGGTTTTGGGAACGCTTCATAGGTTTATTAGTCTGCTGTACAACATCGCCCAGTGTCTAAAGTTGGTAGACAATTGCTCCTATAGATTTCAGAAGGTATCAGGCGAAGCTGTCCTATGTCAGGACAGCCTACATCCTCGTCTGGAGCCTTTTCTGCTACTCGACGCCACTCACCGGATGACTCTAAAGGAGCCAGTATGAGAGTGACCCTCACGCGTATGCCGATGACATCCTCCTATTTTTACTAAGTTTTGATGACATCCACGGCTGCACGAGTGCCAAGAGTTTACTCCGTGCAGTGGGCTGCTGTTGGGAATGGACGAAGCCAGTTCCCTGAGTTGGCCAAAACGATAACGTGGAGCAAAGAGCGTATGCACCATCTCGGCGTGCTCCTGGGCCTGGAGAAAACCATTGCAGGAAAATTGGGATTTTCTTGGAAGAGAAGGTGAGGAAACGACTGAGCCTTGGGGCTGCGCAAGCTCTCCGTTCAGAGGAAACCTGGTGATAAACAGTTGTTGCATCCACCTTGTGGNACCGCTTCTTTCCCTCACTCCACCCGCATATCTGCCTTCTTCTGGTCACAGGGAAGCACCGTATCTTGGCCTTGCCACTGGGGAAGGCGGCAAGTCTGGTTGTACAGAGCCAACTTCTACATTTCGTTTACAGCCGTACAGAGGTTCCCTCTAAATCACCTGGCTTCAGTGCAGGCAAGCAGCTTTTCTATGGACATTAAAGGTATTCCACTCGCACAGATTCCCACTTCTACAGGAGTGTCCTACATACTGGGNTTTCCTCGTCACCGCCACTGAATACACCCGTCAGCATTGGAATTCGCTCACGAGCCGTTGTTCAGACCCTCTCTTGTGGCCCTGCCATGGAGATCCGCAGGTAGACGCACGTCTCACGAGGTGGGCGATTTGGTGAGACCAGGCACAGGGCAGTGCTTCTCCNTACCGAGATCGTGCATGACCAAATGCACTCGGTGAGACTCGCTGCAAAGCCTGCCGTGAGTGTTGGTGACGGCGGTGGCCAGTGCACCAAAACTGACCGTCGTCCCAGCACGGGAGCACACTCACCTCTCTTCCTCACAGCAGCAGGGGGCACACCTCGGGNAATGACCAGGAGGGTGCTTCTCGGGTGTAGAGCTGTACGCCAAATGGTCGATTTCCACCACGACAAATAATAACATCGCGTAAAGGCTACGCCTGGAAGGACACCATGCCTGCAGTGATCGTTTGAGGCCTCATGGGAGCTGTTTNACTCTAATCCATCATACAAGCGCCATGGTGATCTTAGCTGGAGCATTGCCCATGGGACTGTGACTACGAACATTTTGGCACTTTTCACAGACACAAATCCTGAATGCGGATTCTGTGGTGAGCTCGAAACAGTGGCGCATCAATACATACATTGCAAAAGCCTAATCCTCTATAAGTTGTTACGCAATATTTTACTGAAATTCAATCTTCATTTCTCCCCACAATTCTATTTTNGATATAGGGGAAGAGGGTACCAAAATAAGTTGACAAATTTCATCCTGAACAACGCCAAACTGGCCATCTATAGGGCCAGGAAATGCACAATCGAAGGGAGCGGCTTCCCAGCCACTGCCGCATCTTTAAGGCCCTGAGGTTTCTGCGAGAATTTGGCTGGAATTTCGGTACGCCCAGTTAACGGGGGTGTCGCATCTTTCTCGACGCGTTGGGATACCGAGGGTGCTTTGTGTACTGTGACTAAAGCAGGGATCTGGATGGGTTTTTAGGGTGATTTTTTTTNGTTGGTGTCTATGGACACAGTAACCACAATGGGACTAATGATTTAAAAAGGGCACATAAGCAAAAAATACAAAAAACGACATGATGAACGAAGCAAAGGCCGACCAGCATCTTTCTCGTCTGATCGTAAAAAAGAGGGAGGGAGGNGAGTGAGGTCAAGAGGAGGGAGGGGAGACGCGTTCACCAGGGCTCCGGCCTTTACCTCTAAAAACTTTATTTTTCTCACCTTTTTTCGGGATTTCTTTTCACCAACAGTGTCTTGCTTTATACACATTTGTGATCAGTTTGTTTGTTAATTTAGTCTTCCTTTCTCTTTCTTTCTTTGTTCTTTTCTGTTGTTTTCACTGTTCAGTGCGCGGCTGCGCTCACTGCAGTGAGAGGTGTTTGTTTTTTTCCGCACAATCCTCCACTTTTATTTTGATAGTTGATTTCATAATCACGCTTTTCTTTGCTTTCTTTTCGATCTTGAGTTCCTTTAGTAATCTTTGAGTTTTGTGATTCTTTTNCGTGTTTTTCGTGTCTTTTTTCGTTCCTTTGTCTGGTGTGCTCCCACGTGTTTCACACCCGTGTTCGCACTGTACCACACCGGCCGGTGTGGGTGCAGGGCAGACATCCCCTTTAGAATCCCCTCTTGTTTATTGCTGCGAGCGTGTTTACATTATTTTTTTTATTGGTGTTCTTTTTTTTCTACGTTTTCGTTTTTTTTCCTCTTGTAAAAAAAAAAAACCAAGGACTTAAAATAATTGTACTCTCTCCAGGGGAGCTTTGGTGGGCAGCAGTAACAATAATTAGCAGAAGGTGGTCATAACACAGATTTGACCATCTTTATATACATTTTTTGTTACGTTTCTTGTTTTTTTTTTTTGGTGAGCGGAAGAGTGGTTTTCTTCATGGAATCTGAAAAGGTGGCAAATGCCGCCATGGAGAAGGGGCTGACGGTTGGCGATTGGCACCTTACCTTGGAGCCAATGTCATCACCATCGGTACGCGTGATCGTATCCAACGTCCCCCCTACATTCCCGATAAAGACATCCAAGATCACCTGGCTAAGTTGGGCACGCTGACTTCCAACCTTCAGCGTGTGCCTCTGGGCCTCAAAAATCCTGCCTTGAGGCATGTCTTGTCTTTTAGTAGGCAGGTCTACATGCTGGTGCCCAATGGGCAGCTTGAAGAGGGCTCCTTTGTGGTCATGAATGGAGGAAGGGCCCATAGGCTGTTTTACTGCAAGGACGTGCTAAAATGCAACCTTTGCAAAGCTGATGGGCATGTTAAAAAACACTGCCCGATGACAGCAAATGCCCAATCTAACAGCGAGACAATGGTGGAAAAGTGACTCAGGAGAGGGTCCCTCACCACGGAGATCACACGAGGTAGCGGTAGACCCCGCTCCAACCCCAGCTACTGCCATGGAGACCGAGGCTCAGCCAGCCACCCAGCCGTCATCGACAGCCGGACCTCTGAAGAGGAAATTTACGGAGGACTCGGCTTCATTATCTCCAGAGACCAGTGAGGATGAGGTCAGTCCCTTTAAAGATCTCCCAATATTGGAGTCGAACATCGCACCGACGCCTGAGGGAGATGCGGAGAGCACTGGTGGCAAGGACGAGGTCTTCTCCATCCCAGATGCCCCTAGAAGTGGGACACGCAGAGGGAAGAAGCCCCGTGCAGGAACCAAGCTCAAGCGCAAGACGCCTGATGAAAATCTGGAGCCTGAGATGGAAGCGGGGGAAACCGCAATCTGCGAAGTGGCGAAGAACACAAGTGAAGAGGGTCGCACTTCAGACCTCGACGACGTGCCCAGCGAGGGGGCCGAGGGCTCCCAGGAAACGCGAGCAGCCAAGAACACGGAGGAGCCCACACAGGACCTCACTGACCAAACAGTGGGTGACCAAGACAAGGACGAAGGAAGGCCGTCAATTGAGGGGCAAGCGGCATCGCCCGATAAAACATTGACGAGGATACCACGGCGACTGAAAATCCTCAAAGCCTGGGGCTGAAGGGGAAGCCAAGAAGAGGAGTTGGAAGAAACCCTCAGCACAGGAAGTGGGGTGAGCCTGACATCGGCTGAGCTGACCGAAGGGGCACCAATATTTTCGCAGTCAGAGCTATGGGACTTTCTAGATGAAGTACGTGGCACAGACGAAAGGGTGGCTGCAGCGCTGTTAAGGTGGCGAAATGTGGAGGCAATAATAACCTCCCTACTCCATGCTGATCGGGGCTTCAAAAGACAAGGAAAACTGTCAGATGGAAAGGAAAGGAAAAGGGTCACGTATTTCCTGGGCCAAATAAATACGTGGAAACAAAACACACCTGACGACAACTCCACTAACATGTAATGCTGCGGATAGCGGAACATTGTAACCATAAATGCCTTAATAGTGGAGTATTTTGTATCACAGTTGCCAATAGAATCTGAGTAGACCTAATGTACAACAACCAGATCCTATGTAATTTGTGTGTATATGTGAAGTATTGGAATTGACGGCAGGAACTTCTTGACGGGAACACACTTTTATTAAATCTTTACGTGTCAGAATACAACGTGTGGTCTCCCTTCTTCCGACTTCACACTCCACTAATCTCGTGTAAACTCTAGGCCTCTGGCTACACACGATACACTTCACTCGTGTAGACCCTATGCCTCTGGCTACACAATACACTCGACTCGTGTAGACCCTATGTCCCTGGCTACACACAATGCATTCGGCTCGTGTAGACCTTATGCCTATGGCTACACACACTACACTCGCCTCTGGGTTACACAGAGTCCCGGTCCCGTTAGGACAGCGGGACTAGGTACCGCAGGGCCCTAGGTCTTCATCCCCGTCTTCATTCTTCGCTGGTTACACTGCCCTTACGCCTGTGTGCATCCCCTTTTATAGCCCCTGCTCACGAGAGACGGAGCTGATGCAGACGTCGACGTGAGCATCGTTCCTTAGTGAACCAATCACGACGCACTCTCTCTACGATCCGTTTTCCCCAGCGCGTGTTAACACTACTCCACCAATCACACCGCGCTGCCACCGGTCACTCCCTCTCAGCGCGTCACCGGCCCACAGCCAATCATTACCCGTAACCCACGACCCGCGCTGACCCTGATCCTCCACCGTCAGCGCGCGTCACCACATACACAGCCAATCATTACTCGCTGGCATACGATCCCTAATCCCAGCGCGTATCACCTCTACATATGTACCGAATTTTGAGAATGTTTGTTGATTTTGATTTATGCTGTGTACCTGCTTGTGGAAAGGAGAGAGCAGTACTTTCCGAAGTTTTTTTTNGTAAGAGGTTTTTTTTTNGCCTGTTTGGCCATCCTTAGCAGTCTGGTGTATCTTACTGGGCGTTGGGTTGGCTCCCCATGAGAGTGTGCTCACTGCCATTGCTTACCTAGGTACTACATGCTTTGGGTACCAACCATCCCGTGTGATGGTTGTTCACTCAGTGCTGTGTTTGGTCACCTGATATGCCAAGGTCTGCAGTAAGTAGTTACTGTGTATTGCAGCTGATCTTTTATTTACTGTAATGTTCAAGCTTGCTTAGGGATTTAGAAGAAATTTAATGAAAGAATGGTACGAAAAAAGGGAGGGCAGGGAGGAGGGAGGGAGGAGGGAGGGAGGAGGTGCCTTCGCCGCTATGGTGCTGGTAGCGCAGCAGCAGGGAATCTGGTGATGGGTTTTTGAGGGTGATTTGTTTTCTTATCGGTGTCTATGAACACAGTAACACACAATGGGACTAATGTTACATTGGGAACCCGCGTTATATCTTTGATAAAAAAAACAAAATAATAACAACAAACAAACGACATGATGAACGAAGTAAAGTGCCGAAAGACTGAGCATCTTTCTCGTCTGATCGTTTAAAAAAAAGGAGGAGGAGGGGNAGGGGGAGGAGGGGGGGNAGGGAGGGAGGGTCAAGAGGGAGGGAGGGAGGGAGACTTTGCGGGAGGAGGTGGAGACGTTACGAAGGAGATCGACCGTCTCGGAGTTTTTCGAGCGGATTTCTTTAAGATGCCGACTCTCCCGGACAGGAACGGCGCGTCGTGCATTCGCATGATTCTTCTTGTCGTCTTTTTCGGTGTAAAGCTTCTTTCGTGACTGCAGCAGGGATTCATCTTCTTTGGTTCTTTCGGTAAAGTCACGTAGAAGGGAAGTAATAAAGTAATAAAATAAAACATCATAAAAAATATAANTAATATATAAATAATACGATCATATAATATTATATTTCGATGTAAAGCTTCTTTCGTGACTGCAGGGATTCATCTTCTTGGTTCTTTCGGTAAAGTCGTCACGTAGAAGGGAAATAATAAAATAATAAAATAAANCATAATAAAATAATTCTCACGACGTTTCGGCCACAACGCAAGCAGCCGTCCTCAGGTGAAGCCGTCCTCAGGTTGTGGCAGAAACGTCGTGAGAATTGTATTTTATTATGTTTTATGTTTATTATTTTATTACGTTAAATTTGTATTATTTGATTATGTTTTATTTTAGTATTTATTACGTTTTATTTTAGTATTTTAAAATTGTATTTTATTATGTTTTATGTTTATTATTTTATTACTTTAATTTTATTTGATTTATGTTTTATTTTATATTTTATTACTCCCTTCAGTGACTTTACCGAAAGAACCAAGAAGATTCTTGTCGTCGTCGTTGNTGTTGTTGNCGTTGTTGTTGTTGTCGTTGTATGTAAACGTTGTTGTTGTCGTCGTGTTGTTGTCGTTGTCGTTGTCGTTGTCGNTGTTGTTGTTGTCGNTGTTGTCGTTGTTGTCGTCGTTGTCGCGNTGTTGTTGTTGTCGTCGTCGTCGTCGTTGTTGTCGTTGTCGTCGTTGTTGTTGTCGTTGTTGTCGTCGTTGTTGTTGTCGTTGTTGTTGTTGTTGTTGTTGTCGTCGTCGTTGTTGTCGTTGTTGTTGTCGTTGTTGTTGTCATGTAGTTGTTGTTGTTGTCGTCGTCGTTGTTGTTGTCGTTGTTGTTGTCGTTGTCGTCGTCGTTGTTGTTGTCGTTGTTGTTGTTGTCGTTGTGTCGTTGTTGTCGNTGTTGTTGTCGTTGTTGTGTTGTCGTCGTGTCGTTGTTGTTGTTGNCGTTGTTGTCGTCGTTGTTGTNGTCGTTGTCGTTGTTGTGTTGTTGTTGTTGTCGTTGTTGTTGTCGTCGTTGTTGTTGTTGTTGTTGTTGTCGTCGTTGTTGTTGTTGTGTCGTCGTTGTTGTTGTCGTTGTTGTTGTTTGTCGTTCTTGTNGTCGTTGTTGTTGTCGTTGTTGTTGTCGTTGTCGTCGTTGTTGTCGTTGNTGTTGTCGTCGTTGTCGTTGTGTNGTTGTTGTTGTTGTTGNCGTTGTTGTCGTCGTTGTTGTCNTTGTTGTTGTCGTCGTCGTTGTTTCGTTGTTGTTGTCGTCGTCGNTGTTGTTGNCGTTGTTGTCGTTGTCTGTTGTTGNCGTTGTCGTCCTTGTCGTTGTCGTTGTTGTCGNCGTTGTNGTCGTTGTTGTTGTTCGNTGTTGTCGNTGTTGTCGNTGTTGTGTCGTCGTCGTGTGTTGTTTGTCGTTGTCGTCGTTGTTGTTGTTGTTGTCGTTGTTGTTGTCGTTGTCGTCGTTGTTGTCGTCGTTGTCGTTGTTGTTGTCGTTGTTGTCGTTGTCGTCATTTGTCGTTGTTGTCGTTGTTGTTGTCGTCGTTGTTGTGTTGNCGNTGTTGTNGTTGTTCGTCGTCGTTGTTGTTGTCGTTGTTGTCGTTGTTGTGTCGTCGTTGNTGTTGTCGTGTTGTGTTCGTTGTTGTTGTCGTTGTCGTCGTTGTGTCGTCGTTGTTGTTGNCGNTGTTGTTGTCGTCGTCGTTGTCGTTGTTGNTGTCGTGTGTTGTTGTCGTCGTTGTCGTTGTCGTCGTCGTTGTTGTCGTCGTTGTGTTGTTGTTGTTGTCGTTGTTGTTGTGATTGCGAGCGAACGTCGCCGCTTGGCCGGAGTGAGTGGGCACGTGTCTCCTCCCGCCAGACGCGCACCACGGGAAGCCCAACTCCACCGTCGCGGCGACGACGCGGCTCCCGGCGGGCGCCGTCGTGCAGGTGAGACGCTCCTCGTCCTCCTTGTTGCCGTCGTGCGCCGGGAGAGGCTCCACAGGTGGGCAGCAGTGCCCCGTCAGGTAACGGTGTCAGTCTTGTTGGCAGATAGAAGGTCAAACAAGTATTATTATCATGCCTCGTCATTGTCACCATCACCCCACTGTGACCCCCCACCGCCACCCCTCCACCCCCCCCCCACCCCCCACCCCCCCACCCCACCCCCCCCCCCCCCCCCCCCCCCTCCACCTTCCCACCCCCCCCCTTCCACCCCCCCCCCGAAAATGAACTAAAACTAGTCATTAAAAATTAACCGTAAAAACAAAGTTTTTCACTCTAAATCCTTTATATGCGTGGCGGCTAGAGTCCTCTCGTCCTCTGGCTTGAGATGGCTGCCACCTATGGGTCAGATGATTGCCTGCCACCATTAAGCAATTGGTAATTAAATATAATATATTTTTCCTAAAAAGTGTAAAAATTATGACTGCAGGTATCGTGGTCAATGCAAACATGACTCCTCGTAAAAAGATGTCAGTTTTATTGCCAAATAGAAGGGTAAAAATCAATTATCATACCCGTCAGTGTCACCATCACCCACCGTGACCCCCCGTGACCCCCCACCAACCCACCNGCCCCCCCAACCCCCCCCCCCCCCCACCCCACCACCCCACCGTGACTCCACCGTGACCCACCGTGACCCACCGTGACCCACCGCCCGAGTTGGATTCCCGCTCGCAGCCAACAGCAGTGGTAGCGATTATCTGAACCGGTCCTGGCCTCCCTAGGTCTACTCAGCCTCTAATTAGTACTTGTAGTAAACACGGCTCGCACGGGGAGACAAGGTCTGGTGTGTGCGCGNGNCGCGGCGGTGACGGTGTGATGGTGGCGGTGGTGGTGGCGGTGGTGACGTGGTGGTGGTGGCGTTGGCGACGGTGGTGGCGGTCACGGTGACGGTGACGGTGGTGGTGGTGACGGTGGTGGCGGTGACGGTGACGGTGGCGTGGTGGTGGTGGCGGTGACGGTGATGGTGGCGGGTGACGGTGGTGGCGGTGACGGTGNTGGTGACGGTGACGTGGTGGTGGCGGTGACGGTGGTGNCGGTGGCGGTGATGGTGGCGGTGGCGTGGTGGCGTGACGGTGACGGTGGTGGTGGCGGTGACGGTGACNGTGGTGGTGGCGGTGGTGGTGGTGTGGTGGTGGTGGTGGTGGTGNCGGTGACGGTGGTGACGGTGACGGTGACGGTGGTGGTGGTGACGGTGGTGGTGACGGTGGTGGTGGGGGTGGCGTGNTGACGGTGGCGGTGACATTTACGAAGATGAGACTGAGACGAGTGGATGTTGTGTGTTTATATTTGGAGTGTGTGCTGCACGGTTAGGGGCTACAGGTCATCTCAGTCGACCCGTGGCACCTGCCGGTCTGCCTCGTGACCTCCTCCTGCCTGTGGGCCAGAGGTCGCAAACGGGTTTTGATTCCTTACCCCTCATACCCGTACCCGGCNGCACCAGGGTTGCAAACGGGTACCCATACCCGTACCCTACCCGAAATGAGTGACAAACGGTGACTCACCAGTGACTCACGGCCTACCTGTACCCGTACCCAGCTGGGTACGGGTATCGGTACCGGTTGCGACCTCTGCTGTGGGCATTCGACACTTGGCCTGGCCTCAACGTGCACGTAGCCTGGCACAAGCGCCGTAGTGACGTCACCGCCACTTAGTGGTGTGTGTGTGTGNGTCGGTGAGTGTACGTGTGTGTGGTGACAGACGATCGGATTGATGGGGGGGGGGGGGGGCGCTGAGGAGGGTGACAGGGGAGCGGAGCGAGTGAGACCGATGGTGTTTGACGTCCGGCGAGGGAAGTTTACGCGAGCCAAGAGGTGGGGGGGGGGGGGGGGGAGAGCGCCGAGCCTGACGCCGGCCGCCTTCCGGCGCTGTGCGTCCCTCCGCAGGCCGCGTCGTCACGTCACCGACGTCACCTCCGTGCCCACGGCCTGGGGAGGTCGCGGTCCGTCAAGGTCGCTGCGGAAGGTCACTCTCTCTCTCGCTCTCTCTCTCTCTCGCTCTCTCTCTNTCTCGTTCGCCTCTCGCTCTCTCGCTNGCTCTCTCTCTCTCGCTCGCTCTTCACTCACTCTCTCTCTCGCTCTCTCTCGCACTCGCTCACTCACTCTCTCTCCGCTCTCTCGCTCACTCACTCTCTCTCCGCTCGCTCTCTTGCTCACTCAACTCTCGCTCACTCGCTCACTCTCTCCTCTCTCGCTCTCACTCACTCGCTCACTCACTCACTCTCTCGCTCGCTCTCTCGCNCTCTCTCTNACTCTCTCTCTCACTCTCATCTCTCACTCACTCTCTCACTCACTCTCTCTCCGCTCTCTCGCTCGCTCTCTCTCTCTCGCTCGCTNACTCTCTCGCTCACTCTCTCGCTCACTCTCTNGCTCTCACTCTCTCGNTCGCTCTCTCGCTCTCTCTCTCACTCTCTCTNGCTCACTCACTCACTCTCACTCTCTCGCTCACTCTTTCGCTCACTCTCTCTNACTCACTCTCTCGCTCGCTCACTCANTCTCTNTCACTNTCTCTCTCACTCACTCTCTCACGCTCTCTCTCTNTCACTCTCTCGCTCACTCTCTCCTCTCTCGCTCTNTCTNACTCTCTNTNTCACTCTCTCACTCTCTCTCTCACTCANTNTCTCGNTCTCTCTCACTCACTCTCTCACTCTCTNTCGCTCTCTCGCTCGNTCTCTCACTCTCTCGCTCACTCTCTCTCTCTCTCTCACTCTCTCTCGCTCACTCTCTCACTCACTCTCTCGCTCACTCTCTNTCACTCTNTCTCTCACTCTCTCTCACTCTCTCTCTCTCTCGCTCACTCTCNTCTCACTCCTCCTCTCTCTCTCTCACTCTCTCTCGCTCTCTCTCACTCTCTCTCACTCTCTCTCTNANTCTCTCATCTCTCTCACTNTCTCCTCACTCATCTCTCTCACTCTCTCTCTCGCTCCTCTCTTTCTCTCACTCGCAGGAGGACGGAGAAAGCAGAGTTGTCANCACGTGGGCTGCCTGGTTCGCCATCATCGTCCTCCCCTGTCGTCCTCTCTATTTGGCGATTCTCTCGCTTGCTCCAAAGGTCGCAAGAGGAGAGATTTGGAGCAGGCCCCAGAGGAGGAGAGGAGAGGCGGCTTTGTCGCGAGCGTGGACGCTGACCGTGCGCTGCTGCCGNTGCTGCTGTCCAGAGCCCNGCGCAGCGCAGCCGCTGGCCTGTNCGGCCGGTGACGAGGTGGCGGTGGTGCGACGGCCTGTCGCGGTGACGAGGTGGCGTGGTGGACGGCCGAGTTGTCNCGGTGACGAGGTGCGGTGGTGCGACGGTGTCGCGGTGACGAGTGCGGTGGTGCGACGGCTGTCACGGTCACGAGGTGGCGGTGGTGCNGAGGCCCTNTCACNTGTCGGTCACGAGGACCACCATGGCGGTGGTGCCGACGGCTGTCGCGGTGACGAGNTGGTGGTGGTGAGGATGACCTGTCGCGGTCTCAACGACGACACGGTGGGGGAGCGTGTGAGCAGCCCGCAGNCGGGATCATCCTCACCATCACCACCACACNACCGTCGTCGACCACCACCNTCATCACCATCATCATCATCATCACCATCACACCACACATCACCACCATCACCATCATCATCATGGTCCACCACCACCANCACCACCACCGTGCATACNCCACCATCATCATCAACCACCACCACAATCAGGCCTCACACCACCACCACCATCATCACACCACNACCATCATCACACATCATCATCATCATCATCACACCACCACCATCATCATCACNCCACCATCATCACCACATCATCATCATCATCACCATCACCACNACCACATCATCACCACCATCACCACACCACNTCATCANCCACCACATCATCATCATCATCACCACCACCATCATCATCATCACCATCACCATCATCACCATCATCATCACCATCATCATNCCACACCACCACCATCATCATCATCCATCACCATCATCATACACCACCACATCGTCACCACATCATCGTCACCACCACCATCATCGTCACCACCACCATCACCACCACCNTCATCACATCACGACCATCATCACCACCACCACCATCGTCACCACACCGTCACCAACATCACACCACCNTCATCAACATCACGACCATCATCACCACCACNATCACCACCACNGTCATCAACATCACGACCATCACGACCATCATCACCATCACNACCATCATCACCATGTGTCTTTNGTGTTTGAGCTCAGTCGAACACGGATTGAGCCTTGACATTCAATAGAATTCACCTGTCCNTGTCTCTGTCCCTGTGTCTGTCCCTGTGTCTGTCTCTGTCCCTGTGTCTGTGTCTGTCCCTGTCCCTGTGTCTGTGTGTTCGAGCACGGATCGAGCTCGNNTTGCTGCGACNTGTTTATTTCCCTGTTTTATNTGTGTCAACACGTGTGACTGTCACTGTTTATTATACTGTGTCTGTTTGTGTCANCACGTATGANCTGTCACGTGTTTATTTTCCGGCGTCTTATTTGTTGGAGCTCGGTGAGCTCGGCGTTTTGAATAAAACNTTTTTTCANGTCGACAACACGTCCCCNGTCACTGTGTCTGGATGGCAAACCGACCCCTCCCACTGAGCCTCTCCCCCTTACGATCGCTTTCTTGCTTGTGTCAACACGATAGATCATTAACACAATCATCATTCTTCCGTCGCGTTCGTTTCATGTCTTTGAGCGACACTTGTCAGCAACGCCGCGGTTTATGCCAAGGCGTGAGATCTTTCAAAACTAATNTAAACTTCTTGGTTCTTTCGGTAAACACGTAGAAGGNTAATAAAAAATAAAATAAAACATATAAATACAATTCTCACGAGTTTCGGCACAAGCCAGCGTCTCAGGTGAAGAAGGTCTGTCGGGAGCAGCGACTGAATGAAACATTCAGACCTGTTCTTCACCTGAGGACGGCTGCTTGCTTGTGGCCGAAACGTCGTGAGAATTATTTATTTTTTATTTTTGATTATTCATTATTTCCCTTCTACGTGACTTTACCGAAAGACCAATATAAACTCAATTTTTTATTTTGATTTAAAGCTTCGTGACTGCAGGGATTCATCTTGGTTCTTTCGGTAAAGTCACGTAAGGGAAATAATCAATAAAATAAAAAACAAAACATTTTTACGACGTTTCGACTGCAACACAAGCAATCAGCACCAGGTGTGAAATCCGCTTTGAAAAAAGTGAGATTTCACACCTGATGATGATTGCTTGTGTTGCGGTCGAAACGTCGTGAGAATTTTTATTTTTATATTATTTTATTATTTCCCTTCTACGTGACTACCGAAAGAACCAGAATTTTAACCCTGGACTGTCTCATCACCCTAGGAAATCCTCTGGAAGCCTTCTAACCTTTATATGAAATGCTCAAAACTAGTAANATACGATTTAAAGTTTCGTGACTGCAGGATTCATATTCTTGGCTTTAAAGTCACGTAGAAGAAACAACATTCTCAGATAGTTTAGTTAAATAGTTTAATTTAATAATTTAATTTACCTTTTTTCAAAGTTTAATATAATATTCTTGTTTCTTTCGGTAAAGTAACGTAGAAGGGAAACAAAATAATAAAATATAAAACAATNCAATTCCCACGACGTTTCGACTGCAAANAAAACATCACGGTGTGAAATCGCTCNCCGTNGTGCNGACGTTGAGAAAAACCCACTCGTCCTNCGTGGGGGTCGAGAGAGAGAGCGTGAAAGATGACCACACGATGCCCCAGATTCTTCTGGTGAGTTGGCAGTCACCTTTACGGGCAATAACCTCGTTCAGTGTGAGACAATAAANAATGAAACACTGGTCAACAACAAAAATTGTTTTCTGGCCTGGACTTTTGCAGCTGTTCTAGACTAATTTCAGGGTGCCGATTCCAAATCTGATCTCAGATTTGCTACATCACATCTCATTTTATGCTATCGGCATACCCATTTTCATTGATTTTACCCGAAATTAACTCTGTCACTTATGATTGCAAGTTGTTGCGAGTCGGTGACTGCTTTAGTGTTAAAATATGGTGCTGTATTTTAGGATAGTGTGTTTATAATATCATTTATGTAGATATCCACATTATTTAATATTTTCTTCTGCAGTTATTGAAAATGCAATATTGATATCTCAAAAACCTGATGTGATAGACAAAAACTGATGCCAGATTTGGAATCAGCACCCCAAAATTACCTTAAACCCGTTGGAATACCTTATGCCAGAACAAGTGTGTTGACCAGTGTAAGTGTAACAACAATGCAATAGCAATGGTCATCAATGTTACTAAGGATACTTTAGTATNATTATGAGGGTTACACCCCCCCCCCCCCATGGGTTGACCCACGGGTGACCGCCCGATGTGATTTGTAAACACGTTCAGCGTCGAGGGGTTGTCGGTTATTGATCTTCTCCCGCACACAATTCGGTGTGTCCTCGGACGTGGTGAAGACGTTTAAAGTTCTCTCTCTGCTCGCCAGAGTCGGCGATTGAGACTTGAGTCTCTAATCGCGTGGGAGATTATTTTCACCTAAAAACTCCACCTTCCCGCACCCTCCCCACCCANCCCCTCCNCCCACCCCCTCACCCTCCCTCGCCCCTCCATCCCTCCCACCNAGCCTCCCCACCGCCCCTCCCACCCTCCCCACCAGCCCCTCCCACCCAGCCCTCCCACCCCNCCACCAGCCCTCCNCCCNCCCCACACCCCCCCACCCNCACCACCCCCCACCCTCCCCACCNTCCCCACCNNCCTCCCAGCCCTCCCCACCCTCCCACCCANCCCTCCCACCATCCCACCTCCCACCTCCCACCACCCCCACCNAGCCCCCCCCAACCCACCCCCCCCCCACCTNCCACCAGCCCTCCCCCCTCCCACCCAGCCCNCCCACCCCCCCNCCCACCCCCCCACCCCCCATCCACCCCCCCTCCCACCACCCTCCCCCCCCCCCCNACCTGCCCCCACCTCCCNACCCACCCTCCCACCCNCCNNCCAGNCCCCCACCNTCCCACCACCCTCCCACCCNCCCACCTGCCCACCACCCTCNCNNCCANCCNCCCNCCTGCCCACCACCCTCCCNCCACCTCCCAGCCCCCTCCCCCACCCACCNTCCCCCCACCCCCCACCACCCTCCCACCCTCCCACCNANCCNCCCNCCCNCCTCCCACCCTCTCCACCCACCTCCCACCCNCTNCCCCCAGCCCTCCCACCNTGCCCACCAGCCCTCCCACCACCNCCNCCCCCCCAGCCCCAGCCCCTCCCACCNACACCCNCCCACCTCCCACCAGCCCCCCACCCCTGCCCACCAGCCCCCCCCACAACCCCCCCCCCCCCCCCCCCCCCCCCCCCCCCCCCCCCCCCCCCCCCCCCCNCCCCCCCCCCCCACTCCCCCCCCCCCCCCCCCCCCCCCCCCCCCCCCCCCCCCCCCCCCCCAGCCCCTCCCCCCCCTCCCACCNTGCCCCCCACCCCCACCTGNCNACCNACCTCCCNCCCCCCNACCNACCCCCAGCCCCATAGTTGGAAGCCCTCCCACCCGAGGTCCCACCNAGCCCCCCCTATTGGATGCACACGGACACAACAATCTCCTGCGGGCTGGTGTGAGCAGGAGGTTGCTAGCAGTAAGAATCGCTGCAAGTGTCTGTGTGGTGTGCGGGCTAGAGCTTCATAGATCATCGGGTTTCCTGCGGCAATGTTCTCATGAACTCTTCATCAGTTCAGCGGCATTGAGGATTTCACGCCGCAGGCTTTTCCTAGAAGTAGGTTAGTAGGCCTCAAGCCTTCGGCCTAGCGGTTTAAACTTAATTTGTTTACTCATCTAAGGTGTTTAATACTTAATTTTACAGAGATCGTTAGATTGGCAGATCTTCAGTCACCCTTAACTTAAGTGCTTTTTAACTAATTTGATGATTCTCACGCCGCAGGCTTCGCCTAGTAACAGGTTAGTAGGCCTCAGCCTTCGGCCTCGCGGTTTAAACTTTAATTTGTTTATTCACTTAAGTGTTATTGTTGTTGATTTGATTTAAATCTTTCGTGACTGCAGAAATTCATATTCTTGGGTTGTTCGGTAAAGTCACGTAAATAGGTTCAAAGAAATATTTTAAAAACATTTTTAATAATCTTTTTGTTATTTTTAAATAACAAAATTATGTTTTTGTTATTTGTTTGAAACAAATTTTTCTTTTGTTATTTTAAATAACAAAAAAAATGTTTTTTAAATAACAATTTTTTTTTTTCTTTGAAACAAAAATATGTGTTTGTTATTTTGTTTGAAAAAATTTTTATTTGTTATTATAATAACTAAAAAAATGTGTTATTTTAAATAAACAAAATTGTTATCTTTTTGTTATTTAAAAAATGTGTTATTTTCTTTGAATAAAAATATGTTTTTGTTATTTGAAATAACAAAAAAAGTTATTTTATTTGAACCTATCTACGTGAATTTGCAATGACCTCGTTTAATAATGATAATATCATGACAGATTAAGAACAATAATGGTAACAACAATGATATATTTACAATAATGAACAATAAGGATAATAACAAGGATAATTAGAACAATGATAATATTCGTGATGATAGCAATTACACGGATAATGATGATAAGGAATAATCGTGAAAANGAATGAAAACTATGATATAGATAATACACTTTGGTTTTTTCGGTAAAGTCATGTAGGTCAAACAATAAAAAATAAAATAAATGAAAACAACTAAATTAATTTGGTTAATAATTATAACTAATAAATTTAGTTTTTTTATTTTATGAAAACAACTAAATTAATTAGTTGTTTTCATAAAATAAAATGTTATTTTATGAAAACAAATTTAATTATTTATAAATAAAAATTAATTTAGTTTTCATAAATAATAAAATTTAGTTTTATACAATAAATGAAAACAAAATTAATAAAGTTGGTTTCATTTATTTATTAATTTAGTTTTTCATTTATTTACTTTCATTAATTGTTTACCTGCGTGACTTTACCGGAAAAACCGACGAGTATGAATCCTGCAGTCACGAAAGCTTCAAATCTCGGACGTAGATAACAACGATACGCACAATTATAAGAACGATGCAGATGATGACAACGATTGGATAATTTCGATTTAAAGCTTTCGTGACTGCAGGATTCATCTTCTTGGTTCTTTCGGTAAAGTCACGTAGAAGGGAAGTAATAAANAATAAAATAAAACATAATAGAATAATATATAATTAATTATTTTATTCACGTAGAAGGGAAGTAATAAATAATAAAAAAACATAAAAAATATAATATAATTATTTTATTCGCGTAGAAGGGAAGTAAAATAATAAAATAAAACATCATAAATATATATATAAGTAATGAAATAAAAAAAAACATAATATANTATATATTNATATGTTTTATTTTATTATTTATTCCCTTCTACGTGACTTTACCGAAAGAACCAAGAAGATCTGGATGATGACGACTGACTCATTTTATTCCTTCCACCTCCCGGGCCTTTTGCTGAACCGGAGAATTTTATTTTAAACAAACCGCCCCTTCCCCCCCCCAGGGCAGAGAATGTCGTGAATGTTGAAGCGATGGATCTCCCAGAGGACGTGGAGACTCGTCGTCATCATCATCACGGTGGTGGCGGCGCTCACAGCCAGCTCCACGTAGCCCAGCGAGCGTTGCCCTGCAAGGGCTTGTGTGGTGGGGGGGAGGTGGAGGTGGAGGAGGTGGAGGAGGGACAGCAGCTGGAACGTGTCCGTGTGGCATGAGTTGGACAAGGTGCTGGAGTGTGTCCCGTGTGATGNGTTAGACACGCTGGAGTGTGTCCCGTGTGATGGGTTAGACAATCTGGAGTGTGTCCCGTGTGATGAGTTAGACAAGCTGGAGTGTGTCCCGTGTGACGGGTTAGACAATCTGGAGTGTGTCCCGTGTGATGAGTTAGACACGCTGGAGTGTGTCCCGTGTGACGGGTTAGACAATCTGGAGTGTGTCCCGTGTGATGAGTTAGACAAGCTGGAGTGTGTCCCGTGTGACGGGTTAGACACGCTGGAGTGTGTCCCGTGTGACGGGTTAGACACGCTGGGGAGTGTGTCCCGTGTGACGGGTTAGACACGCTGGAGTGTGTCCCGTGTGACGGGTTAGACACTCTGGAGTGTGTCCCGTGTGACGAGTTAGACAAGCTGGAGTGTGTCCCGTGTGACGAGTTAGACAAGCTGGAGTGTGTCCCGTGTGACGAGTTAGACACGCTGGAGTGTGTCCCGTGTGATCAGCTAGACGAGGTGGGGCACGGAGGCGACTGGGAGCTCTCTCCCGTGGAGTCGATTGGAGTCGAGACTTTGCCGAGTTCCCGCGGAGGGACCTCTGGGACGTCGCCTCCTCCACCACCGTGACCTCCAGCGTGACCTCCTCCAGCGTGACCTCCAGCGTGACCTCCAGCATGACCTCCACCGTGACCTCCACCGTGACCTCCAGCGTGACCTCCAGCGTGACCTCCTCCAGCGTGACCTCCTCCAGCGCCTCGACTTGGACGGAGTCCATCGCCGACGCGACCCACGGAGGAGGAGGAGGCTCCACCTCCTGGACAGAGTTGAATCTCCTCATTTTCTCGCTGCTGGGAGACGCCGGCGCACCGGGCGACGCGGCGGGAGGGTGGGACGCTGGNGGGCGCCCACCCCCCCCACGCCGCCGAGGAGGAGGTCGGGGTCGGGGGGTCGGGTGTGCGGCGCTCCGCCGGTCCACCCCGGCGCTCCGAGCTCGGAGACTCTCGCGNCGCGCTGCGTCCGTCGGATCGAGCGGAACCCACGCGGCGCGTTCCTTCCCGTCGTCCGGCGGGAGCGGCCGCTCGCGATGGACGGCACGGAAGCTCCACCGCCTCCTCCTCCGGCGCCGGCGGCTCTGGGAGGAGTCGGAGCCGCCCAAGGGATGAACCGGCGAGCCAGGAGCGTCTTCACTCGGTGTATGCGCGCGGCGGCGGCGNTGACGGTCGTTTCGATTCGGCCTCAAACGAGCAGCCGGTGTGGGGCGGTGTGACGGTGTGTAGTAGACATCGCCGCCAGGGAGACTAAGGCGGTCGGNCGTCGTGCTGGACACNCAGCTCCTGCTGTGTCGTGCCGCCCTTGATGGTGCTGCTACTCTGCTACTAATGCAGCACTTGCCCCTAAGNGTTAGAGGCTACAGGGGACCTTTGNCTGCNGTGTGTTACAGGCTACACGGGGGACTTTTGTGTAGCTGCTGCTCGCTACTANCAGCACTTGCCCTAAGTTACTGCTGCTGCTGTTAGAGGCTACACGGGGNACCTTTGTGTGTCTTACTTGCTGCTACTCTGCTACTAATGCAGCACTTGCCCCTAAGTTGCTGTTAGAGGCTACAGGGGNACCTTTGTGCTGTGTAGCTACTCTGCTACGAATGCACTTGCCCCTGAGTGTTACTGAGGCTACAGGTGGCTGGGAAATTTGTCTTTCTTACTGCTCGTGGCCTCNGCTACTGGATGTTGCTGTGACGCACAAAGAGCTTCACAGCTTTTGATTCTCCTCCTGCTGTGCAGCTGCTGCTACTGCTGCAGCTACTGCTGCTGCTGCTACTGCTGCTGCTGCAGCTGCTGCTGTTGCTGCTGCTGCTGTTGTGCTGCTGCTGCTGCTACTGCNGCTGCTGCAGCTGCTGCTGCTGCTNTTGCTGCTGCTGCTGTTGCTGCTGCTGCAGTTACTGCTGCTGCTGCTGTTGCTGCTGCTGTTGCTGCTACTGCTGCTGCAGCTGCTGCTGCTGCTGTTGCTGCTGCTGCTGCTGTTGCTGCTGCTGCAGTTACTGCTGCTGCTGCTGCTGCTGCTGCTGCTGCTGCTGTTGCTGCTGCTGCTGCAGCTGCTGCTGTTGCTGCAGCTACTGCTGCTGCAGCTGCTGCTGCTGCTGTTGCTGCTGCTGCTGCTGCAGCTGCAGCNGCTGCTGCTGCAGCTGCTGCTGCTGCTGTTGCTGCTNTTGCTGCTGCTGCAGCTGCTGCTGCTGCTGCTGCTGCTGCTGTTGCTGCTGCAGCTGCTGCTGCAGCTGCTGCTGTTGCTGCTGCTGCTGCTGCTGCTGCTGCTGCTGCTGAATGGCGACTCTGATTGTGAATTTGCGAGGACAATTCACAATCGATTCCACCGCCCTCCCCCCTGCGCTCTGACCAACTCTCCGGCGTCGTGATTCCTCTCACGATGTCCCGCACGGGACGGGACTCTCACGGTCCCACCTCGGACGGACGGAGCGCAGCTCAGCGCGCCCGGCTGGAGGAAGCCTTCCTGCGCGAGCCTTACCTGGACCCGCGTGGACGCCTGCTGCTCGCGTTCGACATCAACATTCCGCCGCAGAAGGTCAAGGTAACTCCCCCCCCCCCCCCCCCACCGTCACCAACCACGTGGCAGAGGTCGCAACCGGGTACCCGGTACCCGGCTACCCTGGTGCGGCCGGGTACGGGTAGGCCGTGAGTCACTGGTGAGTCACCGTTTGTCACTCATTTCCCAACGTCTTGTCTCTTCTCACAATTCAAGTTCCTAGAATCAACTCACCGCGCCTGCAACGTGGCTTCATCCCAGAGGTCGCAATCGGGTACCCGATACCCGTACCCTACCTGTACCCGGCCGGGTACGAGTAGGGTACGGGTACGGCCGGGTACAGGTACCCGTTTGCGACCCTGGTGCGGCCGGGTACGGCCGGTACGGGGGTAAGGAATCAAAACCCGTTTGCGAGCTCTGCCACGTGGTGGTAACCTCAACGCCAGCGTGGTAGGGCAGAAGTAGTCGTTGGCTTTAGTGACCGATCTTAGCGGATACGGGGGTCAGGTGTTAGACCATCACTACGATCTTAGCGGATACGTGGGTCGTGTCTCTGTTAGACCATCACTACGATCTTAGCGGATACGGGGTCGTGTCTCTGTTAGACCATCACTACGATCTTAGCGGATACGGGGGTCGTGTCTCTGTTAGACCATCACTACGATCTTAGCGGATACGGGGTCGTGTCTCTGTTAGACCATCACTACGATCTTAGCGGATACGGGGGTCGTGTCTCTGTTAGACCATCACTACGATCTTAGCGGATGCGGGGGTGGTCCCCGCAGACACCGACACGCGTAGACCCGCGCTCGCCGCTGGTTTTGTTGTTGCGCTCCGTGTGGCTCCTCGTCAAGATTTGGTTCAAAAACCGACGAGCCAAGTTGCAACGGCTGAGGCAGGAAGCGGCGTGGACGATGTACGGCCTCGCCACGGATACCGTCGCCACGGACACCATCGCTATGGACGTCGTCGTCACGGACGTCGTCGCCACGGGCACCGTCGCCACGGACGACGTCACCACGTCTACCACCACCACCGTCACCACCACCACGTCACCACCACCACGGCCGCAATGAGACGGTAATTGGCATCGGCTCGCTCTGCGAGTCTGCTGAAGTGTGAGGAGGTTATATGGGTGGTGAGAGGGGGGGGGGAGCAAGGGAGGGGGTAGGGGGTAGGGGAGCGTTGCGTGGAGCTAGGAGAGAGTGGGTGGGACTGCGGCAACATGCCAGTGACTAGCTGCCAAAGCAGCAGCAATGCCAAACGCCGGGATGCAATTGACTTGTCAAAATAGACCAGTGTCCGGCAAATATGATGGGACAACCATAAACAGTTAAGGTTTTACCTGGTTAAGAACATCCTTCCAATGATAATTGTTTTTTACCCTTTATCTGGCAACAAAACTGACACCTTTTTAAATCCTTTATATTAAGTTCACTTGCTTGCGTGCTTGCTTGCTTGCTTACGACCGTGCAAATCTTTCGGTCATTTTTTAACCCACTTCCCGTGATCCAATCGAGCTGACATTTTCCACACAGACTCGTTGTGAGTGACAATTAATTTTCGTGAAAAAAATTCCTAAATTTTACACTGTTTAGGGAATTTTTTAAAATATTTAATTACCAATTGCTTAATGGTGGCAGACAATCATCTGACCCATAGGTGGCAGCCATCTCAAGCCAGAGGACGAGAGGACTCTAGCCGCCACGCATATAAAGGATTTAGAGTGAAAAACTTTGTTTTTACGGTTAATTTTTTCTCATACTCTGATGGTGCATTGTATCCATTCATCTTGAGGGCTTGGTGTTCCAACTGACTAGTGAGCAGAGGTCGCAAACGGGTTTTGATTCCTTACCCGTACCCGGCCGCACCAGGGTCGCAAACGGGTACCCGGCCGTACCCGTACCCTGTGAGCTCAACCAAGTTAACCCATAACACCTGGGGTGTTCCGTAACCAGAGGTCGCAACCGGGTACCGATACCCATACCCTACCCGATACCCGGCTGGGTATGGGTACGGGTACCCGTTTGCGACCCTGGTGCGGCTGGGTACGGGTACGGGTAGGCCGTGAGTCACCGGTGAGTCACCGTTTATCACTCATTTCGGGTAGGGTACGGGTAGGGAACGGGTACAGGTACCCATTTGTGACCCTGGTGCGGCTGGGTACGGGTAAGGAATCAAAACCCGTTTGCGACCTCTGTCCGTAACCTTAGCAAGCCTTCACACCACTTCACGTGGTCTTACCTCGCTGTGGTAAAATCACCGCCAAGTACCAAAGAATGGTGATTGTTGTTGTGTGTACTGTATATGTTTTTATCGATGTTTGTGTAGAGGGAACAGCGGCTTGTGCGCTGCACTATGAACCCAGGAGTTTGATTATTATCAGCCATTGCGAGCTAACATGCAGAGGGGCCAAATACTTATTTCCCTCATTGAAATGCAAATCAATTTATAACATTTTTGACTGCGTCTTTCTGGATTTTGTTGTTGTTATTCTGTCTCTCACTGTTCAAATAAACCTACCATTAAAATTACAGACTCATCATTTCTTTGTCAGTGGGCAAACGTACAAATCAGCAGGGGATCAAATACTTGTTACCCTCGCTGTAACAAGCTGAGATTAGGAGCACTCCTTAAGAGTGTGCTCCTAATCTCAGCTCGTTGCCTGTATAAAAGACACCTGGGAGCCAGAAATCTTTCTGATTGAGAGGGGGTCAAATACTTATTTCCCTCATTAAAATGCAAATCAATTTATAAACTTTTTTTGTTTGTTATTGAACATTGAACTGAAGCCGGACTTCAAAACATTCAATCGCAAATCAAATCCCAAATTCGCTATTTGACATTTCCCCAAATGCTACTGGGGGNAGGGAGGGAGGAGAGGGAGGGGGAGGGNAGGNAGGGGAGGGGAGGGAGGAGGGGGGGAGGNAGGAGGAGGGGAGGGGAGGGGGAGGNAGGANGAGGGGAGNNAGGAGGGGGAGGGGGGAGGNAGGAGGAGGGAGGGAGGNAGGAGGAGNAGGGAGGGGAGGGGAGGAGGGGAGGGAGGAGGNAGGAGGAGGGGAGGGGGGNGAGGAGGGAGGAGGGGGGNGGNAGGGGAGGNAGGGGAGGGAGGGGAGGGGGGAGGAGGGGAGGNAGGGGAGGNAGGGAGGNAGGGAGGNAGGATGGAGGGGAGGAGGGAGGGGAGGGAGGGAGGNAGGNAGGGGGAGGGGAGGGGGGNTCACAAGACATCTAGAACACGCCGTGCAAGGAGCGTGCGGCGCTGTTCACCGCGGCCCTGAGCCGCGCGCTCCAAGTCCGAGCTGTTCACCGCGGCCCCTCACCTGCCGCTGGAAGACGCGGCGCCTGAGGCGGCGCGCGCTTGGGCTCCTCCTCCTCCTCAACCTCCCTCCTCAACCTCCGACTTCTTCCTCGTCGTCGTCGTCCCGTGGAGGAGACGCGCGGAGGGAGACGCGGCCAACTCGGTGAGTTCCGTGCGTCGGGAGCGGAGGTGGAGGAGNTGGTGGTGATGGGTGGGGATNGTGGTGNTGGTGGTGGTNATGGTGGTGGGTGGTGGTTGGTGGTGGTGAGGTGGTGGTGGTGGTGATGGTGGTGGTGGTGATTGGTGGTGGTGGTGATGGTGGTGGTGATGATGGTGGTGAGTNATGGTGNTGGTGGTGGTGATGGTGATGATGATGGTGATGATGGTGGTGGTGATGGNTGGTGGTGTGAGGTGATGATGTGTGGTGGTGGTGGTGGTGGTGATGATGTGGTGGTGATGGTGGTGGTGGTGGTGATGATGGTGGTGGTGATGGNTGGTGGTGGTGGTGATGGTGATNATGGTGGTGGTGAGGTGGTGGTGGTGTGGGATGGTGATGGTGGTGGTGGTGGTGATGNTGGTGGTGGTGATGAGTGGTGATGGTGATGGTGGTGGTGGTGGTGATGATGGTGATGGTGGTGATGAATGGTGATGGTGGTGGTGAGGGGTGATGGTGAGTGNTGATGAGTGGTGGTGAGGGTGGTGGTGGTGATGGTGATGATGGTGGTGGTGGTGGTGATGATGGTGATGATGGTGATGGTGGTGATGGTGGTGGTGAGGTGGTGGTGGTGGTGAGGTGGTGGTGATGGTTGATGGTGGTGGTGGATGATGGTGATGGTGGTGGTGAGNGTGGTGGTGGTGGTGNTGATGGTGGTGGTGAGTGGTGGTGTGGTGGTGGTGGTGGTGATGGTGATGGTGGTGGTGAGNTGGTGGTGGTGGTGGTGATGGTGATGGTGATGTGGGTGGTGGTGATGTGGTGATGGTGGTGATGTGGTGAGGGTGGTGGTGGTGATGATGGTGGTGGTGAGGGTGTGGTGGTGGTNATGGTGATGATGGTGGTGGTGGTGATGATGGTGATGATGGTGATGGTGGTGTGGTGGTGGTGAGGGTGGTGGTGGTGGTGATGGTGAGGGTGGTGGTGGTGATGTGTGTGGTGAGNGTGGTGGTGGTGGTGGTGATGAGTGATGGTGGTGATGATGGTGATGGTGGTGGTGAGGGTGGTGGTGGGGTTGGTGATGATGGTGGTGGTGAGGGTGGTGGTGGTGGTGATGGTGTGATNGTGGTGGTGGTGGTGATGATGTGGTGATGTGGTGTGTGCGTGGTGGTGATGGTGGTGGTGGTGATGATGGTGGTGTGTGAGGTGTGGTGGTGGTGGTGGTGATGTGGTGGTGGTGAGGTGGTGGTGGTGGTNTGGTGATGGTGTGGTGGTGGTGATGATGATGAGGGTGGTGGTGGTGATGGTGGTGATGATGGTGATGGTGGTGATGATGGTGGTGGTGGTGGTGGGGGGGATGNTGGTGGTGATGGTTGTGGTGGTGGTGGTGGTGGTGATGTGGTGATGGTGGTGGTGAGGTGATGATGGTGGTGGTGGTGGTGGTGATGATGGTGGTGGTGAGGGTGGTGGTGGTGGTGATGGTGATGATGGTGGTGTGATGGTGGTGGTGGTGATGATGGTGGTGGTGGTGGTGGTGGTGGTNATGTGATGATGGTGGTGGTGGTGGTGGTGGTGATGATGATGGTGGTGATGATGGTGCGTGGTGATGATGGTGGNTGGTGGTGGTGGTGATGATGGTGGTGGTGGTGGTGGTGGTGATGGTGATGATGGTGGTGGTGGTGGTGATGATGGTGATGTGNTGATGGTGGTGATGGTGGTGGTGAGGGTGGTGGTGGTGGTGATGATGGTGGTGATGTGAGGTTGGTGGTGGTGGTGATGGTGTGATGGTGGTGGTGAGGGTGGTGGTGGTGATGTGATGGTGGTGGTGGTGGTGAGGTGTGGTGATGGTGGTGATGATGGTGATGGTGGTGGTGAGGGTGGTGGTGGTGGTGTGATGATGGTGGTGTGATGNTGGTGGTGGTGATGGTGGAGGTGGTGGGGGGGATGATGGTGNGTGGTGATGGTGGTGATGGTGGTGGTGAGGTGNTGGTGGTGGTGGTGGTGATGTGGTGGTGGTGTGGTGGTGGTGGTGTGGTGATGNTGGTGGTGGTGGTGGTGTGGTGATGGTGTGGTGGTGGTGGTGGTGATGGTGGTGAGGATGGTGGTGGTGGTGATGGTGGTGGTGGTGGTGGTGGTGATGATGGTGATGGTGGTGATGATGGTGATGGTGGTGGTGAGGGTGGTGGTGGTGGTGGTGGTGAGGGTGGTGGTGGTGTGGAGGTNATGATGGTGGTGGTGATGTGTGATGGTGGTGATGGTGGTGGTGGTGGTGATGATGGTGGTGGTGATGGTGGTGTGGTGGTGGTGATGGTGATGATGGTGGTGGTGAGGGTGNTGGTGATGGTGATGATGGTGATGGTGTGGTGATGATGGTGATGGTGGTGATGATGGTGAGGTTGGTGGTGTGGTGATGATGGTGGTGGTGGATGGTGGTGGTGATGTGGTGGTGGTGGTGGTGATGTGGTGATTGAGGTGGTGATGGTGATGGTGGTGGTGATGTGGTGGTGGTGGTGATGATGGTGAGGTGGTGGTGGTGATGGTGATGTGGTGGTGGTGGGGTGNTGGTGGTGATGATAGTGATGAGTGGTGGTGGTGGTGATGGTGNTGGTGGTGGTGATGTTGAGGGTGGTGGTGGTGGTGTGGTGGTGGTGATTGATGGTGATGATGGTGGTGGTGGCTGGTGGTGGTGGTGATGGTGGTGGTGATGGTGGTGGTGGTGGTGATGATGGTGATGTGGTGATNNTGGTGATGGTGGTGGTGAGNTGGTGGTGGTGGTGATGATGGTGGTGGTGATGGTGGTGGTNATGGTGATGGTGGTGGTGAGNTGGTGGTGGTGGTGGTGATGGTGATGGTGGTGGTGGTGGTGATGTCGTGGTGATGGTGGTGGTGGTGATGGTGGTGAGGGTGGTGGTGGTGGTGGTGATGATGGTGGTGGTGAGNGTGGTGTGGTGGTNATGGTGATGGTGATGGTGGTGGTGGTGGTNATGATGGTGATGATGGTGATGGTGGTGATGGTGGTGGTGATGGTGGTGGTGTGGTGATGATGGTGGTGGTGNGGTGGTGGTGGTGATGGTGATGATGTGGTGGTGATGGTGGCAACTGGTGGTNATGGTGGGTGNTGGTGGTGGTGATGATGTGTGGTGGTGGAGGGTGGTGGTGGTGATGGTGATGATGGTGGTGGTGGTGGTGATGATGGTGATGGTGGTGATGTGGTGATGGTGGTGGTGATGGTGGTGGTGGTGGATGATGGTGGTGATGAGGTGGTGTGGTGGTNTGGTGTGATGGTGGGGGGTGGTGATGGTGGNGATGAACACGTGGTGGTGTGTGGTGGTGGTGTGTGGTGGTGGTGAGNGGTGGTGAGGTGGTGGTGGTGATGGTGATGATGGTGGTGGTGAGGGTGGTGGTGGTGGTNATGGTGATGATGTGATGTGGTGGTGGTGATGATGGTGNGGTGGTGATGATGGGATGGGGGGTGGTGGTGATGATGGTGGTGGTGATGGTGGTGATGGTGATGATGGTGGTGGTGGTGGTGGNTGTGTGATGATGTGGTGNTGTGTGGTGGTGATGGTGGTGTGGTGGTGATGGTGGTGATGTGGTGGTGATGGTGGTGGTGAGNGTGGTGGTGGTGGTGATGATGGTGGTGGTGAGNGTGGTGGTGGTGGTGGTGATGGTGATGGATGGTGGTGGTGAGNGTGGTGATGTGGTGGTGATGGTGNTGAGTGGTGGTGGTGGTNTGGTGGTGGTGAGGTGGGTGGTGGTGGTGNTGTGGTGGTGTGAGNGTGGTGGTGGTGGTGAGTGGAGGTGGTGGTGAGGTGTGGTGGTGGTGTGTGTGTGATGATGAGTGGTGGTGNTGGTGGTGGTGGNGTTGGTGGGGTGGTGGTGNTGGANGATGGTGTGGTGTGTGTGTGGTNATGGTGGGGTGGTAGGTGGTGGTGGGTGNTGTGGTGATGANGTGTGGTGGGGGGTGGTGGTGTGGGTGGTGGTGATGTGGTGGTGGNGATGATGTGATGGGTGGTGGTGNGGGGGTGGTGGTGGTGGTNGNTGGGTGAGGTGGTNAGGTGGTGGTGAGGGTGGTGGTGTGGTGANGATGGTGGTGGTGTGGTGGTGTGGTGTGGGATGATGGTGGTGGTGAGGGAGATGGTGGTGGTGGTGAGNTGTGAGTGGTGGTGGTNNGGTGGTGGTGGTGGTGAGGTNGAGTGGTGGTGGTGGTGGTGATGGGTGGTGGTGAGGANTGGTGGTGGTGGTGATGGTGGGGTGGTGGTGGTGGTGTGGTGGTGGTGGTGGTGNTGGTGTGGTGAGGNTGTGGTGGATGGTGATGAGGTGATGGTGTGGTGGTGTGAGGTGGTGGTGGTGAGTGGTGGTGATGGTGGTGATGGTTTGGTGGTGGTGGTGGATGAGGTGGTGGTAGGAGTGGTGGTGNNGGTGAGTGGTGGTGGTGATGGTGAGGGTGGTGTGATGGTGGTGGGGTGATGGTGGTGGGAGGTGGGGGTGNGGTGGTGGTGAGGGGGTGGTGGGTGAGGNTGGTGGTGGTGGGATGATGGTGGTGGTGAGGNNGGTGNTGGTGAGGTGAGGGTGGGGTGGGGTGGTGGTGGNTGATGGTGGGGTGGGTGGTGGNTGGTGGTGTGGTGATGATGGTGTGGTGTGGTGTGATGATGGTGGTGGTGATGGTGGTGGTGGTATGGTGATGGTGGTGGTGGTGGGGGTGAGGTGGTGGGGTGTGGTGAGNTGGTGGTGGGGTGGGGTGGTGGTGGAGGTGGTGGTGGTGATGGTGATGAGGTGGTAGGTGGTGGTGGGGTGAGGTGGTGANGTGGTGGTATTGGTGNTGGTGGTNAGGGTGGTGGTGGTGNTGGTGGATGAGTGGTGGTGAGGTGGTGGTGGGGTGGGGTGTGGTGTGTGTGTGGTGTGATGGGGTGGTATGAGGGTGGTGTGTGGTGANGATGTGGTGGTGGTGTGGTGATGATGGGGTGGTGGTGGTGGTGAGNTGGTGGTGGGATGGGTGATGGTGGTGGTGGTGGTGATNAGTGATGCCCGTGGTGGTGGTGGTGATGAGGTGGTNATGNTGGTGATGTGTGNTGATGGTGGTGTGGTGNTGGTGGTGNTGGTGGTGATGNTGGTGGTGGTGGGTGGTGGTGGNGGTGATGGGTGGTGGTGGTGGGTGGTGGTGGTGGTGGTGGTGAGCGTGGTGNTGGTGNTGGTGNTGGTGATGGGTGGTGGTGTGGTGGTGGTGGTNATGTGTGGTGTGGTGGTGGTGGTGNTGAAATGGTNATGATGGTGATGGTGGTGATTGTGGTGAGTGGTGGTGGTGGGTGNNGTGTGGTGATGGTGATGGTGGTGGTGGGTNGTGTGGATGTGTNGTGTGATGGTGTGGTGGTGTGNTGATGTNAGGTGTGTGGTGTGGTGGTNATGATNNTGGTGGTGTGGTGATGTGGTGTGGGTNAGTGGTGGTGGTGGGTGGTGNTGTGGTGATGATNGTGGTGGTNATGGAGGTGTGTGGTGGTNGTGATGATGGTGGTGGTGGTGGTGGTNTGATTGGGTGGTGGTGGTGATGNTGGTGGTGGTGTNGATGGTGGTGGTNTGGTGGTGATGATGTGTGGTGGTGTGNGTGTGATGGTATGTGATGGTGGTGGTGGTGGTGGGGTGGGTGGTGNTGTGANGTGGTGATGNTGTGTGTGGTGATGATGGTGGTGGTGTGGTGTGATGGTGGTGATGNGTGGTGTGGTGGTGGTGATGATGGTGGTGTGGTGTGATGGTGGTGATGGTGTGG
>WFAB01001270.1:95000-182500 GCA_018977245.1 Lethenteron camtschaticum | reverse complement strand
CAGGAGATGTTTCATCTCTCTCCCCCCCCATCCCCCTATCCTCTCACCTCTCTCTCNCCCCTCTCTCTCTCCCCCACTCTCCCCTCTCTCTCNTTACTCTNCCCCTCTCTCTTTACNCTCCCCCANCCCCCCCCACTCTCTCTCTTTACTCCCACTCCTCCCCCCTCTCTCTTTACTCCCCCACNCCCCCCCCCCCCCCCCACTCTCTTTACTCTCCCCCACCCCCCCCCCCNTCTCTCTTTACTCCCCCACNCCCCCCCCCCNCTCTCTCTTATCTCCCCCACTCTCCNCCTCCCACTCTCTCTTTACTCTCCCCCCACTCCCCCCCCACTCTCTCTCTTTACTCTCCCCCCACTCCCCCCCCACTCTCTCTTTACTCCCCCACCCCCCCCCCCTCTCTTTACTCCCCCCCCCNCTCTCTCCCCCTCTCTCTNCGCCATCTCCCTCCTCCCGTGTCTCTCCGCTGCCGAGTCAACGTCAAGAGGGGCCCAGCGCGCTCCCCATCCTCCTCCTCGCGCTCGGAGACGTCCGTGCGGCCCCGCCGCTGATGTGGCGCCTCTCCTCCTCGAGGCAAGTGAAGTGTTGCTGCTGATGGCCACCGGATTGCTGCCACTCCGTGTTGTAGACGGGGGGGGGGTGTTTGTGTGTGTGGAGTGTCGTACGCACCACNAGCACCACCACACCAGCACCAGCACAGCACCAGCAGCAGCACACACCNGCACACACCACCAGCACCACACAGCAGCNNCACCAGCAGCACACACCACCANCAGCCACAGCAGCAGCACACACAGCACACACACCNGCACCACCAGCNCCACNCACAGCACCACACACACACNACACACACCACACCACACACNNCACACACACCCACACACNGCACACAGCNCCACACACCACACNCACACAGCAGCACAGCAGCACACACACCACACACNACACACCACAGCCACACCAGCATCAGGACCACCAACAACAACCGCCATTCGCGGTGACGTCACCACGACGCTTGTGCCAGGCCACGTGAAGTGTAGAACGCCCGCCGGCAGGAGGTCACGGGCAGACCCAGGTGCCACGGGTCGACTGACTGAGATGACTGGCTGATGCACCACCTGTGCCCCCTACTGTGCCAACTTGCTGTGCTTTAGCCACCCGGCGCTCCGCTCGTTGTTGTGAGCGTCGCTCCTCCGCCCTCCGTTGTTGTTGAGGGCGACTGCCTCCAACAGGGTTTGCGGGCTACATGACCCAGCCAACGCAGCCTTGCTGCCGGAGGAGCTCACCAATGGGACTTTGCCCAGATCTTTCAAGGATTTGTGAGCTCCTCACACAATCCAGCCTGGTTAAACCAGGATGGATCGTAAGCAGGCCAGCATAAATGTTTCCAACCGGCGAAAATGCTCCATTAGGAGGGTCCACATTTCGCAAGCGTAGAGAAGGAGGAATGACCGTGGCCGAGAAGACCTGAAGCTTTGTGCGGAGCGACAGACAGGTACCTTCCACACAGCGTTACGCAACCGATGAAAGATATTGCCGCTTGACTGATTCGGAGTGAGACCTCTGCTGTTAAACCGGAGCGGTCATGAGCACACTGCCAGGTATGGGAAATTCTCCACTCTCTCCACAACTGCCCATCACCGATTGGAGTTGTGGGGTGGAGTGTCCGATGGTACAAAATACCCAGGCAGGTGCTTAGTTTTGGTGGGCTGATGGTAAGGCCCACTCTTAGTGGCACGCTCCAGTCTCAGCAGCAACGTCTCCAACTCCTCTTCTGAATGAGCAGCTATTACCGAATCATCGGCATACGCAACATGGTTGACCAATAGGGAGCCATCCCTTGACCGCACTCGGCATCGATCAACCTCCCATTATATCCGTACCAAATGGAAATTCTCCNGGTACAGCTATTGAAGGCTTCACGAACTACGGGCCAAAATAGATGTTAAATAACGTGGGAGCCACAGGACATCCTGTCACCCAAGGTGTACAGGTGTAATAAAACGGTCGACGACAAGCGCTGTGTCTCCGTCTCTTTATTTCTTCGTCACGGACAGCTCGCGTTCCGCTCTCCGCTCACTCCGCTGCACGTTGGCAGGCGGCGCGCCGGGAGCCGTCTCCACGTCGCCACGTGGCGATGGCTCGCGGAGACTCCGACGTGGCCCAGCTTCCAGCCCTCACCAACTGACCCGAGCCCCTTCCGGCCCCCCCCCTGTCCCCTTTCCACGTCACCCAGACTCCGCCCTTCGCCACACCCCGAAGAACCTTCCAGATAATACCCTCCCTGCCCCGATGCTTCATGGCGCCTGATTGGCTTAGGGCTGGGCGGCGAAACCCCACGTACGCTCGCATTACACAGGGAATGGCTCTGACTCCGGCCACGTAGTTTTACCCGGCCCGTTAACCATCATGAAGGTCCTTAATGATTGTGAGCAGACGGTCAGGGACTCCGAAAGCACGAAGAAGAACCCAGAGCCCAGGCCTACTGATGGTATCATAGGCCTTGACCAGGCAACACCACACCACCAGCAGCAGCACCAGCACAACACCAGCACTACCTGCACCAGCACCACCAACAGCACACCAACAGCACCACCAGCAGCACCACCACCACCATCAGCACCACCAGCACCGCCACCAGCACAGTTTATATACACACATAATATACAGTTTATATGTATCACCTTCAGTACTTCCTCAACAGATGGCACCTCAGCCAGCCACTCACAGGGATGACTTCTTCCAATATTTGAGGCACCGCAGCCTCGCAGGGTCATCCCAACTTTTTTGCCACTTTGTTTTTAGGCTGAGGGATTTTACCTCCCTCAGGACCTCACAGAAATGCTCAGCAAATCTGCGAACCTATTCCTGGGGTCGGAGATTGGATCACCGTTCTTTCCCTAATGATGGTAATAGATGTGGCGCTGCAGGTTCCATTTTTTTATGGAATTAAAGAGCGATTTGTGATCGCGGGCCATTGAGGCAGACTCCATCTCCTCAGCAAACCGTGACCACCACCCATCCTTGCAGCGCCTCATGGCTCTCCGAACCTCCGACCGAAGGCTGTGGTAAGCCTCCTCATTCTCCGACGTGGGATGTTGTAGCCGATGCGTGGTCTGTCACTTTTCTCAGCCAGCTTGAACACCTCTGTCAGCCAGGGTCTCTGGGAGGTCTGGACCATGTACCCAAAGCAGCCATTGCAGCTGCATGAGCCACAGTCCTAAACCTTGCCCATTTCCCTTCGACATCAGGAGTAGTGGGGACGATGCCAACCCAGCCACAAGCGATGATGAAATTCTAGCTTGCAACTTTCATCAGCTAGCTGAGACCATGCTACTAAGGGTTTGAATGGGTCCTGGGTGTACAGCCACCACCGGAGTGGAAGAATGGCAGGCGCATCTTGCAGATGACAAGTCGATGATCAGTGGGCAGATCAGCTCCACGGTAGGTTATGGTGTCAAGGACATTGTCCCACTATCCACTGTTCCATCACGATGTAGTCCAGCAGATGCTCTTGCTTTTGACCAGGCATGCATCCATGATGTGTGGATGCGCCGATGCCGGAACAGCGTGTTGGTAATTACAAGCCCATGGCTGTACAAAATCTAGCAGCCTCCTACCGTTGTTATTGAGCTGATCTTGGCCATGCCTTCCAACCATTCCAGACCAGGTGCCAGCATTATGATATACTCGGCATTGAAGTCAACCAACAAGATGACTCTTGCCCGAGGGGCCACTTTAGCTAGCACCTGTGACAGGAGGTCATAGAAGGCATCTGACTCATCGGCTTTGCCTGCATCCCTCCACGGCTGTTCGTCTTCGTGGGGCATAAGTAACCACGACCACCACTCCTCGCCTCCGGTTGATTNGAAGGCGAGCCCAAAGTATCCTGGGGCTTACAGCTTCCCCACCTCACCGCCACGCTCCACGCCCCATTCATTATTTTGCTCAGAAGAAGAGCCACTCCCTGTTGTTNGGTAGTCTCCTGCCCGAGGAGAGGACTCTCCACCTCATGGTGGCAGGAGCCAGAGCCGGTCCACCGGACCTACTAAATACCACAGATCCAGGCGGTACCGGTCCAGCTCCCGACAGAGGAGTGGCAGCCTCTCCTCTGCAGTGAGGGTTCGAACATTCGACGTGGCCATACGTAGTGTTTTTNGTTTTGTTTCTGGAGGAGCCCGAGGGTAAAGATTCAGTCTCCTGGCTCCGCCAAATGAGGTTTGGCCAGAAAACGTCATATATGCCTGTGCCCTCGGGCCTCCGGCACAAGCTTATTAATAAAAAATTCTGTCGTGGTTTTGTCGTAATTAATTGAAGGTGGAGGGATACCAGCCCCGTTTGGCCGCTGTAGTGGTTACAAACGCCATGAGGGAAAGGCCAATCTGAATTGGTCCTCCCCCACGCACTGCCCACCACAGCGTTGCCGCCCAGCACCACGAGGAGAGGTAGGGGTTGTTTTNGGCCAGACACTCACAGAAGCCCACGCTCTTAGAGACCCACGGATAACATTTTTNGACGGCTGTCGTGGCACAGGAGGNTCGAGCGAGAATCCGACGCTGACGTCCGCCGGCCATGGAGAGGGGCCGAGATGCAGGAGACCGCAGGAGGATCACCGACATCTCGGCCAGGATGAGGCAGCTGTGCGTATCTAGGCCGCAGCTGCCGGCCAGGAGGGCGGGCCCCGGGAGCAGCGGCGGGGGGCCGAGGCGGCAGGGTTTGGGGAGGAGAGGACCAACGGAGACGGTTGACGGAGGCGAAGGACGCGTTGGATGCGTGGGAGGCGAGGGAGGAGAGGATGGGCAGGAGAGGAAGATGTCCAAGGCCCTTTCACACCCGGAGGTGTATTCGTGGGGGGAGGAGAGGTGGGAGCAGGTGGGGGGGCGAGGGGGAGGTCCAGAGAAAATGGGGGGGAGGTTGGGGGGGGAGCGGGGGAGGGCGAGGGGAAGGTGGGGGAGGGCGAGAGTGAGCGAGGGCAGGGAAGAGAGGGGGAGGGTTGGAGAGAGGGGNAGGAGGAGGCGGAGAAGGAGGTGGAAGGGGGGCGGGAGGGTCAGAGGGGCGTGAGTGGATGGAGCGTCTTCGACAGTCTGTGACGCCAGATGGAACACGTTTCGTCACTTCGGAGGGGCGGGGTCAGGAGGACGAGCAGTGGTGAGGTTGGAGAGGGAGGGAAGGAGGTGGGAGAGAGNAAAATGCTGTTACTCCAACATTTGCATTAAAAGAAGTAAAAAATACAATAGGGGAAGCAATTTTTGGAGGGGGGGGGGTTCTTGTTTGTACAAAATGACAAAGCGCTAAAGTAGTTCTACTAAGTAATGAGTTCCAAAAATACGAAAAANTGTATTCAGCAGATTCTGCCAACCAATTGTAGTGTATTCTGTGTGCATGAACAATCAATACGCCCTCGTTTTTTGCATCATTCAACGTGCAGAAGTAAATCACTCATTAAAAGTTGTTGCATGGTACTCATGAGTGTTTAGGTACATGGAACCAATATCAATGAGTTAAAATCTGGGATAGATCATTTCCTGTATTGGTCGTTNATATAACCATTTTAAAAAGTTATCTCTTTAAAAAANTGAATTTAATCATCAGCTGTCTGCTGAATGAGAACCTCCCCCAAGACCAGTTCTGTCAACACCTGGTCGTGTTGGAGAAAGCTTCTCTGAATCAGTCACCGCTATTGAGAAGACACTTTCTGTGGAGGTTGCGTAATGAATTATTCTTATTAAAAGTTGTTACCAACAAGTTACATGGTACTCCATGAGCGTTTAGGTACATGGAACCAATTTCAATGAGTTAAATCTGGATAGATCATTTCATGTATTGGTCGTTATAAAGTTATTTCTTAAAAAATGATATTAAATCATCAGCTGTCTGCTGAATGAGAACTTCCCCCTAAGCTACCATCATCCCTCATGAGATCCTGTGATGTAAAACTCCACCTCATCTCGTATTTAAAGAAATACAATTGCTGAGAGCATAATAAGTAGGTTTTAAATACAAAAAAANCCCAATGTATTCAATTAACTTAATTACCTGCAAATATTATTTGTAAACATACCACACTGTTGAAGGAGTGGCAGTTTAGCCACTCGTATTTCTTATTTGATTTTCTGAATGTCAATCAAAGCTGTAGAAACACCTGTGCAGGTGAACTCCACGGGCAAGCTGGACCATACTTCACCATGCTGGTCAGTGCGGATTGGTGAAGTGGTTGGGGGGGGGGGATGACCATTGCAGGATTGTTCACATCGCTCGCCGCTGATGGTAGCTTGGCCGGGAATCAAATCGGGTCGCTGATTCGTAGTGCACTGAGCTAATCACTGCTCAACCGTGTCGCCGGTCAATTCTTGAGGCCACAGTTGTTTCGTCGGTGTGTTGATACGTAAAGTGTTTACATTGCGTTTCCTTACGTCTGAAGGCGTGGCGTCATTTTTCTATACACGTGTAATAAACCCCGTTCAGACGAAGCCGTGACTTGAGAGTTGTTTATTCGTTTCCGTTCACAGCCTTCCACCGCATTCGTACACTCGGCTCCTCGCTCCTTCACGCTGCTGGCTGACAGCGTGAGGAGAGAGAGAGAGAGACTGCCGCGGCCCGCCACATGGCTGGCTCCGGACCACGGCACCAGCCACGTGGCTTCCCCTTCGTTCCTCCGCACACTGACCACGTGCCGTCTTTCTCCACCCTTATAATCCCTGGCCCACGTGATACACGCAGCCAATCCTCAGCCACACCCTGGAACTTTCCGAAGATACTGTCCAGCTCCTGGGCCACGCCCTGGCTCGACTCCCATTGGTTGCGGGCTGAGGCTGCAGAGCCAATCATCATCCAGGTGTAAACTCACATTACACCCCCCCCCCCCAGCCGTCTCGGCTGAGAGAAGGGCAATGCATCAAACCCCCGACTAAACATTTCGGGCGCCAATGACGCGCAACGAAGTAAGGTTGTTAGGGCGCTGAACAACGCGCGNTCGAACGTAAAAAACATTAGGGCACGGAACAATGTGCAACGTAAGATGAAGAACAACGCAACCTTATTGCGCCAACCGAAGCGTGGCGTAACAGAAAGGATAACGGGGGCAACATGAGAACAGCGCTAACGAAATGGGAGTGACTTCGAGCGCGTGCGCGACGCCGGTCCTCTCCGTGGAGCGTGGTCGTCCCGCCGACTGCTCGGCAGGAGGGGCGGCGGAGAAGGAGCAGGCACAGCGACCTCCGTGGATGGAACGGGTCTCGCCGGAGGCTGCTCATCGGGGACTCGACGCCCTTCAAGGCCCGTGCGTCTGCGGGGGTAGAACAAGTCCCGCGGGGATCAGTCGCGAGGCAAGTGGCACGTCAGGCACATCAGACCCGGCAGGTCAGCACGTGGGGATGAAGGGCCAGTGCGTGGTTCGAAATAAGGTTTCAACCGCGACGAGTGCACGTACCAACAACGCAGCCNATACTGGATGCGAACACTTTGGGGATTGCGGATTTCTATTAGTTTAACGGGCCCTTGCCGTTTCGGGATGTACGCACAGGCACCTGAGGGCAATGGAGCCACGCCGCGTCGCCCACCGCCCAAGGCATGTCACGTCGCGATCGACGCACGTATCTCTCGTTCCGGGCCTGTGTCCGGGCCGTTGCACGCCTGGCGGTTTCTCGCGCCTCCGTAACACGCCGAAGCGATCACGGAGGCAAGGAAGGGAAGGTTCCTTCACGGCTGTACCCAGTTGCACATCAATCGGAGGTGCGTTCCCCGCCCATACATAAGAAAAANTGGCGAATACCCGTGGACGCGTGCGGGACCATGCAGTAAACAGACAAAAAGCCAGGTATGTGCAAGTCCCAGTCGGTCTGCTTTTCACTCACCGTCTGACAAAGCATGGCCGAAAGGGTACGGTTAAATCGTTCCACCATTCCATCCGTCTGTGGTGGTAAGGGGAAGTGCGGATTTTCTTCGTACCCAANGCAGCGCATACATCCCGGAGTTATTTAGAGGAGAAGTTACGGCCTTGATCCGTAAGTAACTTCTCCGGAGCCACCTTGTCCATCACGTACCCATTCAAGAAAGCGTCGGTGAAGGACGAAGCAGATTGGTCGGGTAGGGCCAGGCCATAGGCCAACGAGAAAATATTCCACCCGGAGGGNTAATCTGGAGAGAGCATCTGCATTGCCATGGCGGTACCCTTACGGTATGTTGCGTCAAAAGAAAATTCCTGCAACAATTCCAACCATCGAGCCAATGGTCCAGACGGTTGTTCCAATTTCAGTGAATATTGCAGGCCGCATGGTCAGTGCGCACGAGGAATTTCCTACCATACTGNTACGGCCGGTACTGGCGATCGCCAGTAACTCCGACGAGTGACACAATAGCGAGTTTCGGCGGGAGACAAACCCTGCTGCCATACGCCACCACTCGTTCAGCACCGACCTTCCGTTGAGACAGAACAGCACCGATGCCGGTGTTGCTAGTATCCGTGTCCAGGATGAACGGTTGCGAAAAATCTGGGTAATCGAGTGTCGGCGCGGAGGCCAACGATCTCGGAGAGATTGGAAAGCTAGTTCCTCCTCTGGACCCCATTTGAATCTCTGATTCTTTCCCGTCAGGACATGCAGAGGCTTCGCCAATGTTGCGAAATTCTTAACGAACCGGCGATGATAGGATGCAAAGCCTATGAACCGTCGCCCGTCGCCTACGGAAGTGGGCGTCGGCCACTCACGGCACATGAAGTCTTGTGAGGGTCAGTGGAGACACCGCGAGAGCTGACAATGTGTCCGAGGTAACGGACGGAATGCTGCAACAAATTACACTTTTTNGGTTTAAATTTGAGATCGGCAGACCGCATCCTTTGAAAAACAGCCCCCAGCCTTTGAAGGTGTTCTTCCAAGTGCGACTGAAAAACAATAATGTCCAAATATATGAGGCACGTCTCCCACTTAGGCCTCGGCAAGGTAAGGTAATTTATCCTTTTTACCGGGTAAAAGGGTAAAGGTAAAGGTGTCCACATATCAAGGGGTAAGGTAAAGGGTAGGGTAAAGGTAGCTCGGAAGAATTACCGGTAGGGTAAAGATAGCGCGTGACAAGAGCGAGGTACGACCCAAATCAAAGTCATCTCTGCTGAAGACGTCCGCATATTGTGACAGCAGTGAACGCAATGCGTTTCGCTGCGTGGAGACAAGGACAAATTCTCGCGGCACAATTCTGCGATCCATTGATCATCCGAATTAGTGGCCCGAGACACGCCAGCAGCCAGTACCCTCGGCCGATCCCATCAAGGCTAGTGAAGTCGGTAGTGGCATGGGCCAATACCGCACACGCCGGAACGACTACACACTCCGGCCCCATTCAACACTTGCAAGAACGGGGCTTGTCCAGTCCGGACGATAGTTTGAGCCGCGACAAGAGAAAAAGCGATAATTGTTTTTTTTCCCTTCTATCTGGCAACAAAACTGACACCTTTTTACAAGGAGTATTTTGCATAGACCACAATACCTGCAGTCATGTCTTTGAGTTGTGCGCCTTTTGGCGTCATCTGGTCCAACCAATGTGAGACTAGGCTCGAAGGAAAGCTGTCTAGGGTGTGGACCAATCAACTTCAAGGACAGTGCATATATTATCAGTTATGTTTTTGTTTGCATTATGACTGCAGGTATTGTGGTCTATGCAAACAAGGTGTCAGTTTTGTTGCCATATAGAAGGGTAAAAAANAATTATATTTTTACTGGCAAATGAGGTTCCAATGGTGTAAGAGAAAANGCCTTAGCCAAGGAGTTCAACGGGACAGCAACACACTCGCCGCCCTATCTGCGGCCTCCAACCGCTTTCGGCAACGCAATGGGATGAGCATCTGCGTACCAGGAGGGATCTCCACAGTGACATCGAAGTGCGTGAACGGCATGACCCGGAGGTGGGCGGCCCCACAAGGACGGCAGAAAGACATCCTACAGTCCCCTGGCATTTCTAAACAGCCCTGATCCACAAGGATTTTAACAGGCATCCAACGAAGAAAATCGGTGCCCAACAGACAGGGAACGCCAACGATCGGNAGATAAGAACCGATCCCGACGCGGCAACATTCCTATGGCAATGTGGACATCTACCCGTCCTATGATACCCATGCCACCCCATTAGCGGCATGCATGCGTCGATAGCGGCTGGACCCGCGACGCAAGGATGATAACGGGTGAAAANTTACGTCCGAAATGATGGTGGCCGACGCACCTGTGTCCACCAAAATACGCACGTCTACCCTTGAATGGTGCCCGGCACCGTAGAAGACCCGACGCGGCCGCAACCACCCTACGAGCTAATTTATTCCACCGAGTAATAGTGTGCGGTACCGAATCAGCATGCCGACAATTAACATCGGGTGCGAGCGGATGCGTGAGGTGTTGGACCTGCCGGGTGCCGATGCGTGCTGACTTGCCCAAGAAAGATGGCGAATCCGCGTCCAGTGGAGAAGACGGAGGAAAGGCCGACGGAAGCTGCGCAGAGCCTTTCAAAACCATCACCTTACCTACATTGCTGGGTCACAAAAANGATCTCCAAAATCCTGAATAAACACAAGATCCAGGTCCGATTCAACACAGTACATAAATCCGTGATCTGGTCCCGTCTGTAAAGATGTGGTTCCAGACATACAGTACCCTGGCGTCTACAAACTAAGTTGCCTCTGTGGTCGCAGTTACATTGGAGAAACCAAACGACATGTCTCGGACCGCATCCGTGAACATAAAGCAGACCTGAAACACGATAGGACAAACACCTCATCCATGGCAGATCACTTACAATTCAGTGGCTCGCATGACATTGACTTCTCCAAGACAGAGGTTCTCTGCAAGCCATCTGGCTACATGAGAGATTCGTTCATGAGGCTATCCACATATACAAACACAGAGACAATTTCAACCGAGAAGATGGATTCTGGCTCAGCAATCATTGGAAGGACGTAATAAACCATTCGGATCTTAACTGATTGTGTTCACGTTTACGGTGACTTTCAGACCGCAGTCCACTCACTGGCATTGACTATATATCTTTTATTCTCCGCAGGGAATGGATTCTTTGCTCCGCTGCAAGTCTCCTACACCACTCTCCATTGACATATTTCGTTGCTTCCTCTTAGTACCTTTCACGCAACGGTCAATGGTATAGTGTATAGCAAACTGTATAATAAATAGTATAAAAGTGTAATGTTTAATATAATGTATAAGGTAATATATAGTATCGTAATTGTATAGTGAATATACAGCAGCGTGGTATACAGTAGGTGGATAGAATAATACAGTGTAATATAACAATGTATAGTCTAAGGTGGTGTAAGATAAGCTAGTATATTAATGTTAGTTCNATTATATAGTTTAGACTGTGATGTAGAAAAAAAGTTTAGCTGGAGCATATATTTTTAAAATTGTAATGTCTATTACTGTTAGTACTCACTTATTGGAGGTTATTAATATTGAATACTGATGTGTTTAATTAGTTTTTTACGTGGTGGAGCTGCTGCGCTCCTTAATATTAAATTCTTTCCCTTTATTACTATGCTAAATTTCTCTTGATATGCAAATTCCTTTGTCAAGGCGTCTTCCCCTCCCACCCAGCTTAAATATACGCTCCAAGCCTGGTGGTGCCATTCAAACTCTGTCTTCCGACAGACCTGTTCTTCACCTGAGGACGGCTGCTTGCGTTGTGGCCGAAACGTCGTGAGAATTATTTTATGTTTTATTTGCATTATTTTTATTATTTCCCTTTTACGTGACTTTACCGAAAGAACCAAGAAGATGAATCCCTGCAGTCACGAAAGCTTTAATCGAAAGGTAGGGGTTGTTTTTGGCCAGACACAGAAGCCACTCTCGTAGAGACCACGGATAACCATTCTGTGACGGCTGTCGTGGTACAGGAGGCCGAGCGAGAATCCAACCGGCCATGGAGAGGGCCGAGATGCAGGATACCGCAGGAGGATCACCGACATCTCCGCCAGGATGAGGCAGCTGTGTGTCGCTGCGCCGCAGCTGCCGGCCAGGAGGGCGGCGTGGCGGAGGCGCAGGATTTGGAGAGGACGAACGGGGAGGTTGAGGNATGAACGGAGACGGCTGAAGGAGGCCAGGGACAGGTGGATGCGTGGAAGGAGAGGGAGGAGAGGAGGTCACAGGAGAGGAAGATGTCCAAGGCCATTTCACACCAGAGGTGTATTCATGGGGGATGTGGGGTGGGGCAGGGTGGTGGAGGGCGAGGGGGAGGTCCAGATAAGTTCGGGTGGGAGGTGGGAGGGGGGAGGGCGTGGGGGAGGTCAGGAGAAGATTGGGAGGGAGGTTGGGGGGGGGNAGGGGGGGGAGGGCGGGGGGAGCGGGGGAGGGGCGAGGGGGAGTGGGGAGGGGGGGGGGGGAGGTTGGGGAGCGGGGGAGGGCGAGGGGGAGGTCCGGAGAAGATTGGGGGGGGAGGTGGGGGAGGGGAGGGGAGTGGGAGGGAGGGCGGAGGGCAGGTTCGGTGGGGGGGAGCAGGGGGGAGGGCGAGGGGGAGGTCCAGAGAGATCGGGGTGGGAGGTGGGGGGGAGGCTGAGACGCAGAGAAGATCCGGGGGGAGGTGGGGGGGGGAGGGGGGGAGGGCGAGGGTGAGGGCAGGGAAGAGAGGGGGAGGGTGGAGAGAGGGGAGGAGGAGGAGGNCGGAGGGGAGGTGGAAGGGGGGCGGGAGAGGGGTCAGAGGGGCNTGAGTGGATGGAGCGTCTTCGACAGTCTGTGACGCCCAGATGGAACACGTTTCGGGGAGGGGGGGGGTCAGGAGGACGAGCAGTGGTGAGGTTGGAGAGGGGAGAGGAAGGAGGGTGGGGAGAGAGAAAATGCTGTTACTCCAACATTTGCATTTAAAGAAGTAAAAAAATACAATAGGGGAAAGCAATCTTTTGGGGGGGGGGGGNTTCTTTTTTGTACAAAATGACAAAGCGCTAAAGTAGTTCTCTAAGTAATGAGTTCCAAAAAGACGAAAAAATGTATTCAGCAGATTCTGCCAACCAATTGTAGTGTATTCTGTGTGCATGAACAATCAATATGCATCATTCAACGTGCAGAAGTTAAATCACTCATTAAAAGTTGTCGCATGGTACTTCATAAGTGTTTAGGTACATGGAACCAATTTCAATGAGTTAAAATCTGGGATAGATCATTTCATGTATTGGTCGTTTATAAAGTTATTTCTTAAAAAAAATGAATTAAATCATCAGCTGTCTGCTGAATGAGAACCTCCCCCTAAGCTACCATCATCCCTCATGAGATCCTGTGATGTAAAACTCCACCTCATCTCGTATTTAAAGAAATACAATTGCTGAGAGCATAATAAGTAGGTTTTAAAACGAAAAAAAAAACCCAATGTATTCAATTAACTTAATTACCTGCAAATATTATTTGTAAACATACCACACTGTTGAAGGAGTGGCAGTTTAGCCACTCGTATTTCTTATTTGATTTTCTGAATGTCAAAGCTGTAGAAACACCTGTGCAGGTGAACTCCACGGGCAAGGCTGGACCATACTTCACCATGCTGGTCAGTGCGGATTGGTGAAGTGGTTGGGGGGGGGGATGACCATTGCAGGATTGTTCACATCGCTCGCCGCTGATGGTAGCTTTGGCGGGAATCAAAATCGGGTCGCTGATTCGTAGTGCATTGAGCTAATCACTGCTCAACCGTGTCGCCCGGTCAATTCTTGAGGCCACAGTTGTTTCGTCGGTGTGTTGATACGTAAAGTGTTTACATTGCGTTTCCTTACGTCTGAAAGCGTGGCGTCATTTTTCTATACACGTGTAATAAACCCCGTTCAGACGAAGCCGTGACTTGAGAGTTGTTTATTCGTTTCCGTTCACAGCCTTCCACCGCATTCGTACACTCGGCTCCCTCGCTCCTTCACGCTGCTGGCTGACAGCGTGAGGGAGAGAGAGAGACTGGCTGCCGCTGGCTCCGGACCACGGCACCAGCCACTGGCTTCCCCTTCGTTCCTCCGCACACTGACCACGTACCAAGCGCGGGCGACCCCGCACCCCCTCCCCCCCCACATACACACCCCACGCACCCCCCATAGAGCCGAGGAGTACCTGGCGACAGTTCACCCGGAGCCTCTAGGATATCTCCGGCCTGCGGCAGGATGGCGACCTCCCCGATGCTACTTCGCACCGCGCGCCGTGACCCGGGTTGAGATTGCATGGTCACGGCGGGGGCTGTCCAGCCACCATGGTTGAAACGCACCCCCACACACGTATCGGCAAGGCAGGCAGGGGTCCGCAGCCACGAACGAAGGGAGAAGCCAGGTGGGGCTGATGGCGTGGGGGTGTTCGGGACCGCGGGCCGCAGTCAGCGGCGGCATGTTAGGGACGGGAGCGGCTGACAGGCACGGCGACCTGATTGGCCGAGAAGGCCCTCGGGTCGGCTGTCTTTGATGTGGGTTTGCCATAAAAGGGGGCGCAGAAAGGTAGAGGGCTCTCTTGCTCCTGAAGTCAGCGCCCTGGACGGTCCCCAGTTCGGCCACTCGAAGGTCCGTGAGACGCGTCGAGGTGAGCAGCGAGGACGAGACCACGGAGCGCCTTGCGCATCTAACCGTGAGTAAGAGGAAAGAGTTGGGATTGAGGCTAGAGGAACCAAAACTGCGTAGAACCATTCCAATTAGATAAATCGGGTACAGACCCTCGGGCGATAGTGTAGGCCTGCCTTGCCGAGCCCTACTGACCCAACAGTGAATCGCAGTCGGCGATAATAAATCATTAATAACTAGCCGCAGCCTCGTGTGGTTTGGACGAGCGGGTGAAAGCGCGTGGTGCTGTGTGTGTGTGCTCGTAACGTGGGTGGTCGGTGTTTCCGCGGGTGCACGCTCCGTTCTGTCGCAGTGGAGACTCGTGCTGCGTGAGGGCTCACACCCACCCTAAACGCCTGTTCCACGGCCCCTTTAAACGAGCGTTGTCACCCGCTCGCTGCGGGCCGCGCGTGTGCGAGCAACGTCATTCGCCTCCGACCTCCGACCCCCGTTCACAGCGTGTGATTGCTGCGCGGGGCTGTGGAGGGGAGGCGTCGCGTTTGATTGGCGGAGAGGCAACGCAGTTTTTACAGGCGTCCGGGAGCCGGCGACGAGCCATGCCTCTCTCGCGACTCAGGGAGGGGAGCCGTCGGGGACAGCCCTTACTCCGCGAGCGATGAGCCCAGCGGCAGCAGCAGCGGCTGTTTGCACACCAGCGAGGGTCGGGAAACGGCGGGACCCCTGCAGTCGGCGCCCAGCAGGAGAGACCTCGGGGCCAGCGGCACCAACACTTTCTCCACCCCTTATAGTCCCTGGCCCACGTGATACCACGCAGCCAATCCTCAGCCACAACCCTGGAACTTTCCCGAAGATACTGTCCAGCTCCAGGGCCACGCCCCTGGCTCGACTCCCCATTGGCTGCGGGCTGAGGCCGGCAGAGCCAATCATCATCATCCAGGTGTAACCTCACATCAACACGTAGTACAGTTATATGTTAGCTATGCAAATACGCTTTGTCACGAAACGTGTTTTTCACTGGACTTTAGGACGTCGTGACTAAACCTGAATGTGTACGTAGCATTTGGAATGTCTGGAAATGCTGTATTATGTTAATAAACTGCATGGTGCGCTTTCACAAAAAGAGAGGGAGGGAGAGGGAGTGAGGAGGGAGGGAGGGAGAGGAGTGAGGAGGGAGGGAGGGAGGCAGGGACGTGGAGGTGTTGTAGACAATTGTAATAAAGGACTTTGACGACACGCAGCTTGGTCTCCGTCTCTGTCTGTATTCTTGTCATGTCGCTCACACTCCGCCGGTCCCGACCGCGGAGCGGCTGTTCCACTGGCGCGCCCGCGCGCTCTTGCCGTCAGTAGCACTCCCGCACACCGCTGGCTGACGGTGTGCTTGGAGCCGTCTCCAGCCACGTGGCCGATGGCGCTGGAGACCTCTCACGGCTCGACGTGGTCCCACTTCGAGTCTATGCCAACTCCCACGAGCCTCTTCCGGATCCCCCCCTTATATTCCCCTGCCACATCATCCCGTCTCCACCTTCCACGACGCCCTTTCCGAACATTCCAGATCACGCCCTTCACTTAGCGCCCCCCCCCCCCGGCTCCGCCCCTAGGCTCTGCCCCTGATCATCCGGGCATCCGATTGGACCGGAGGTGGGCGGCAGACCTCCCATACGCCCACCTTACTGGGCCCCGCCCCCAATACTCCGGGCCGTCCGATTGGCCCAGAGCTGAGCGGCGAAACCTCACTTACGCTCGCATTACATCATACCCCCCCCCCGGTGTAAAAGACCAGCCGTCCCGGCTGAATCAGGACCAGACATAATGCGAGCGACAGAGTTACCGCACGAACATGAACAGACGGAACAGGACAGCACAATAACAACAGCAACGATCAACGAAAGGGAAGGGATTTGGATCTAGTATGGAACGCCGGCCCGTCCGTCCCATGAGCCGGCACCCTCGCTGACTGCAATCTGGACGGGGTTGGAAGAGCGGCGGAACCAGAACTGTGCAGCAGGAATCGGAAGAGCAGCGGGATCATCACACTCTGCCCCAGGCGGAGACTCGTCCAGCCAGAATCCCGTGCATCAGGGAGAGCGGGGACCGGAGCTCCTGGACAAAATGGCGGCTCCTCCGATTCCGTCGCGGCCTGCTCCCAAGATGGCGGCGCCCCGCCACGTGTCGGCGATGCCGGGAAGCCTCGCAGAGGCCGCGATGGCGGAAGGCTCGGCCTCCCCAAGACTTGTCATCCTGGCCCCTTCGTGACCAGGGTCACCAAGTTAAGCAAAACAGCCCGCAGCGAGTCAATCTGACCAGCCCCTCCCCACCCAGCCCCCCCACCCTCCCTCCCCACCCAGCCCTCCCTGCACGTCGGACGGATGGACATAATAATCCCCTGTGGGCTGGTGTAACCAGGAGGTTCCAACCGGTATAATATAGGTTCCTACCGGTAATATCCCAAAGCGAAACCCTTCTGCAAAACAGTTGAGTCTCAGTGTGGCCCTTCTAAATGAATGAATGCTCATTGCCCTATCGACGCACGATCCCTGGAAAATTCTCGCCGAGTCTGAATATTTCAGGAGCGAAGTTTGACGGCGTTCACGACCGCTTGCGATGTGGCATAGGTCGCAAACGGATTTTGATTCCTTACCCGTACCCGTACCCGGCCGCACCAGGGTCGCAAACGGGTACCCGTACCCGGCCATACCCGTACCCTACCCGTACCCGGCCGGGTACGGGTATCGGGTACCTGATTGCGACCTCTGGGATGAAGCCATGTTGCAGGCGCGGGTGGGTTGATTCTAGGAATTTGAATTGTGAGAAGAGACAAGACGTTGGGAAATGAGTGACAAACGGTGACTCACCAGTGACTCAAGGCCTACCACCCGTACCCGGCTGCACCAGGGTCGCAAACGGCTACCCGTACCCGGCCGGGTACGGGTAGCCGGGTATCGGGTAGGGTACGGGTATCGGGTACCCAGCTGCGACCGCTTGGGATGTGGAGGAGATCGGCGTGGCCGAAGGTGAACCCTCCGTGGGCGTGAGGGTGATCGCACTCAACCACCGTCGCCTGGCACTTCGCAGCCCCACGTGCCTACGGCACCCGGCAAGCCCTGATTGAAGTACTCGCCCCCCCCCCACACACACACAGGGCTCCACTTTGCTCAGCGCACTCCGATGAACTGGGGCACGTTTGAGGTTAGGGTGCAGAAATAAAAAAATCACGTGATTACAAATGTTTTTAAATATGGATACACCGCGTGATCTGTACCTGGAGTATATTTTACTTGTCCAGAGAGGCAACGATGGGTAGATTGTCAGTGTTGACTATCTGTTCAGTTTGTATTGCCTCCCAGGAAAGCCTGTTTAATTTCTCTGGCCTAATAACAATATCAACAACAGCAATAGAATGTTATAACGAAGCTTCCACGACCAATATTACAAGTCATAATTAGTTAACGTTGGGTTTGGCGGTGCAGGTGTTATGTAGATATTCACGCTAACCCTACACCACCCGACAGCTCTAATCAAATCAAATTGCCACCACCNACCACTATCATCGCATTCTTCACAATCGCCACCACCATCGTTATTTCTACTCTCGTCAACATCATAATCTTCGTCATCAATGTCATCATCACGAATGTCACCACCACTGACACCACCATCAGCAGCAACAGCATCGTGGCAATATTCACAACCACGAGTTCTCAACACAGCGCCTGCCAAAGAGTGGACTTTCAGACGTGTACACTCCTAAACAGGAGATGTGGGGCGATATGGATATGCATTAGGTTTAAAACCGCATTGAGGTATTAAAATAATAATATCAAACATAAGCATGACAAAAAAATATGTACGTACAAAAACATGTCATTTATGACAGAGGGAAATCCTGTACAGCCAATAATTGGAATGAGTTCTCCTTTCACATAATGGAGGATTTTCCAACCAACATTTATATACATTAATACAGTTTCATTCAGAATTAGCTTGACCTGTGATGACTTTTGATTATAATTGTATATATAAGTGATACATTTGTATCAAGCTCTGTATTATTTCCCACAGCAAAATGGTCCCATTATAGACGTAACTGATCAATGCAATGAACTGAAATAGATACCCAAGAAAGGAGTTGCAGTCCAATGAAGTGTTCAACTTGCCGCCTTTATTACCATCATGACGTCTTCAGCAGCAGCAGCACGGAACAACTTGAGGAATGGCTCTATCGCAACTCGCGTTTAAAATTTCACAACGCGGTTCTTTGGACACGTCATGGGCACACAGCGTTGCATTTTTTAACGAAACTCGACAATGTTAATAGGCGGAGCAAGAGACAACGTTGAATGCAAAGAGATCATCACTATCTTCTTGGTTCTTTCGGTAAAGTCACGTAGAAGGGAAATAATAAAATAATAATACATTTCACATAATAAATACAATTCTCATGACGTTTCGGCCACGACGCTGTCTTTCCAACAGACCTGTTCTCCACCTGAGGACGGCTGCTTGCGTTGTGGCTGAAACGTCGTGAGAATTGTATTTTATTACGTTTAATTTTACTATTTTATTATTTCCCTTCTACGTGACTTTACTGAAAGAACCAAGAAGATGAATCCCTGCAGTCACGAAAGCTTTACATCGAAATGGAGGCGTAACGATGGTAAAGACTGCGAGAGTAAGAAGAAACGCTTCCCTCAAGACGTCTCCTCCGGTGTCTACGACACAACGAGGCGATGCAACACCAACGTCGACCCCGGCAGATCACAAAGCAGCTCGCCGTACCGACACGCTCCCACTTCGCACCGTCACCAAACGAAGCCGGCGCCGGCGATGGAGTAGCGCCACGCGGCGCACGCGATCGGCGACACGAGCGTGAGCAGCAGAGCCGTGGCCACCGTGACGTCGAGGCACGAGACCCCGTTGGTGACGGCCTCCCGCCCCGCTGGCGCCGCTGACGGCGCCGTCGCCCCTGCAAACAGGTGCGGGCGGAGAAATGTGCAGGTTGGAAGTTTCGATGTAAAGCTTTGGTGACTGCAGGGATTCATCTTCTTGGTTCATTCGGTAAAGTCGTCACGTAGAAGGAAGTAATAAAATAATAAAAATAAAACATAATAAAATAATTCTCACGACGTTTTGGCCACAACGCAAGCAGCCGTCCTCAGGTGGAGAGCAGGTCTGTCGGGGAGACAGCGTCTGTCTACTCTGTCTCGACCTGTTCTCCACCTGAGGACGGCTGCTTGCGTTGTGGCCGAAACGTCGTGAGAATTATTTTATAATATTAGATTTTATTATTTTATTATTTCCCTTCTAATTGACTTTACCGAAAGAACCAAGAAGAAGAGGTCTTATGGGAGCCTTTAACATTGAAGTCTATGGGAGTATTTAACGTTGAAGTCTATGGGAGCCTTTAACATTGAGTCTATGGAGGATTTAACGTTGAAGTCTATGGGAGCCTTTAACATTGAGTCTATGGGAGGATTTAACGTTGAAGTCTATGGGAGCCTTTAACATTGAAGTCTATGGAGGATTTAACGTTGAAGTCTATGGGAGACTTTAACATTGAAGTCTATGGAGGATTTAACGTTGAAGTCTATGGGAGCCTTTAACATTGAAGTCTATGGGGCCTTTAACATTGAAGTCTATGGGAGGATTTAACATTGAAAGTGTATTGGAGCCTTTCACATTGAATCCCAGCATGAATGGGGCATGCACTTGGGAACCTAACCAGCCAATGGACATTCACAGAGTGGCTGAAACCCGGTCTTTCAAACCCAGTTCACTGGGCTGACCCTGGCCATTTGCATCGTCAGGGTCAGGCGATGGAAGCCAGCGCCCTCCCGCGTACCTGGCGAGGTAGCTGACATCTCGTCGCCGGTGGTGCCCTCCTCCCGTGGGCAGAGTCCTCCTCCTCGCCCTCCTCTTCACCCTCCTGCTCCTCCTCATCGTCCTCCTGCCTCTCCTCCTCCTCGCCCTCCTCCTGGCCCACCTCTTCACTCTGCTCCTTCTCATCTTGCTCCTGCCTCTCCTCCTCATCGTCCTCCTGCCTCTCCACCTCCTCCACCTTGCCCTCTCCCTCCTCGCCATCATCCTCCACCACCTCATGGTCATCCTCGCCATCCGGCGCCACTGTGGGGTGGTGGTGGAGGTGGTGGTGGTGGTAGGGTGGGGGGGGGTGGTGGAGAGGGGTGGTGGAGGTGGTGGGATGGTGGTGGAGGAGGGGTGGTGGTAGGGTGGAGGTGGTGGAGGTGGTGGGATGGTGGTGGGGGGTGGTGGTAGGGTGGAGGTGGTGGAGGTGGTGGAGGTAGGGGTGGGGGGGTGGTGGTAGGGTGGGGGGTGTANTGGTGTTGACGATGATGGTGGTGGTGGAAGTGGTGGGGGGTGTAATGGTGGAGGTGGTGGTGGTAGNGGGGGGGGGTGGTGGAGGTGGTGGTGNAGGGGTGGGGGGTGGTGGAGGGGTGGTGGTGGAGNTGGTGGAGGTGTAGTGGTTTGCGCTGCGCTACAATCCCGGCGACCCGAGTTCGATTCCTGCTCACGGCCACAAACCCGGTGACCATTACCTCAACCGGTCCTGGGCCTCCCCTGGGTCGACCCGGCCTCAAACGAGTACCTGGTGCGGTGTGTGGTGAATGTCGGTGCCGGCACTCTGCCAACCTTCGACGAAGAGGTGCACACGGAGCAGCTGTGAGCCCAGGTCGTTGGTGGCGATGCAGACGTAGGAGTCGTTGTCCTCGCGCCGCACCGCAGCGATGCGCAGGGTGCCGTTCCTGAAGGTCCGGTGGCGCTTGCCCTGCAGGCGGAAGCTCTGTGAGTCCTTGAACCTGGCGGTGTGTGGCGCAGGCGGGGAGAGAGGGGGGGGAGGAGAAACCCGCCGATGATATTCACGAAACGACTAAACTCCGATGAGCGTGTTTGGCCACGTAGGGTGCGAAAGAAGTTCAACGTAGGTACAGTCCTCGCGACTAAGAGTGCCCGAGGCATCCGTAGCTCAGTGGCAAATCACACAAACTGCCTCACGCAAAATGGATTCCTCTAAGACGAAGGTACTTTGCAAGCCCACTGGCTGTCGACAAAAGATTCGTTCACGAAGCCACCCACATACAGTGGTACCTTCACTTACCAGTGTCCTAACTAACTAGTGTTTCGAGACACGAGCCGTCTCTCGGCCGATACTTTGCTTTGAGTCGAGAGCGAAAATTCGGGTCACGAGCCAGCTTCAGATACCCCATGGCTAGTTGGCGCGGAGAACGCCGCAGTGAGAAACACTCACCACCACTCACCACTCACTCACCANCACTCACTCNCCACTCACTCACCACCACCCACTCACTCACNCACACACTCATCTCCCACCACACAGAGCCCTCACCACCACTCACACCCACNCACTACTCAGCTTACACNCACTCGTACTCACANCACNCACTACACAACTACTCACAACTCAGCCANTACNACACTACACCCCCTCACTCACACACTCACTCACCACTCACAGTCACTCACTCACCTGGTACGGAGAGCAAGACCAGGCAGGTGAGAATCACTCACTCACTCACCACTCACTCACCACTCACTCACACACTCACATAGCACTCACACACCACTCACCAACCCACACTCACCACCACCACTCACCACCTAGACACACCTCACTCACACACTCACTCACCACTCACTCACACTCACCAACTCACCACTCACTCACCTCCCCACCACCAACTCANTCANCACTCAATCACCACTCACTCACCACTCACTCACCACTCACCTGGTACGGAGAGCAAGACCAGGCAGTGAGAAACACTCACCACTCACTCACTACTCACTCACTACCTCACTCACATCACTCACTCACTCACTCATTCATACACTCACTCACTCACCTGGTACGGAGAGCAAGACCAGACAGGTGAGAAACACTCACTCACTCCCCTACNCACTCACNCTCATACACTCACTCACTCACNCACTCACTCATCACTCATACACTCACTCACTCACCTGGTACGGAGAGCAAGACCAGACAGGTGAGAATAACTCACTCACTCACCACTCACTCACCAACCACTCCTACTCACTCACTCACTCACTGGTACGGAGAGCAAGACTANTCATCACTCACCACTCACCACTCAGCCTCATCACTCACTCACTTCACTCACCACTCACCACTCACTCACCTGGTATGGAGAGCAAGACCAGGCAGGTGAGAATCACTCACTCACTCACTCACCACCACTCACTCACCACTCACTCACCACTCACTCACCTGGTACGGAGAGCGCCGCAGTGAGAATCACTCACTCACACACTCACTCACCACTCACTCATACACTCATACACTCACTCACCACTCACTAACTCACTCACTCACCACTCACTCATCACTCACCACCACTCACTCACCTGGTACGGAGACAACCAGGCAGTGAGTCACCACTCACTCACCACTCACTCACCCACTCATACACTCACTCACCACCACCACTACTCACCCACTCATACACCACTCACCANTCACTACTCACTCACCACCCACTCATACACTCATCACTCACTCACCACTCACTCACCTGGTACGGAGAGCAAGACCAGGCAGGTGAGAATCACTCACTCACTCACACACCACTCACTCACCACTCACTCATACACTCACCACTCACACTCACTAACTCACTCACTCACCACTCACTCATACACTCAATCACCACCACTCACTCGCTACTCACTCATCACTCACTCACCACTCACTCACCACTCACCACCACTCACCTGGTATGGAGACAAGACCAGGCAGTGAGAATCACTCACCACTCACTCACCACTGCACTCACTCACTCACCACTCACTCACCACTCACTCACCTGGTACGGAGAGCAAGACCAGGCAGTGAGAATCACTCACTCACCACTCACTCACCACTCACTCATACACTCATCACTCACTCACCACTCACTAACTCACTCACCACCACTCACTCATCACTCACTCACCACTCACTCACCTGGTACGGAGAGCAAGACCAGGCAGNTGAGAAACACTCACCACTCACTCACTCACTCATACACTCACTCACTCACTCATCACCACNACTCACCCACTCATAGCACTCACTCACCACGTCACTCACTCACCACCCACTCACTCACACACGGTCACTCACCACTCACTCACCTGGTACGGAGAGCAAGACCAGGCAGGTGAGAATCACTCACCACTCACTCACCACTGCACTCACTCACTCACCACTCACCACACACCACTACTCACCTGGTACGGAGAGCAAGACCAGGCAGGTGAGAATCACTCACTCACTACACACTCACTCACCACTGGGTGCTACTCANTNACACTNANTACNACTCACTCACTCGGAGAGCAANACCACAGGTGAGANNCACTCACTCACTCACTCACCACCTCACTCATACACTCAATACNCACTCACCANTCACTCACCACTCACTCACCTGGTACGGAGAGCAAGACCAGGCAGGTGAGAATCACTCACTCACCACTCACTCACCACTGCAGTCATAATGCAAACAAAAAACACAACTCTGACAATGTATGTATTATCAGAGTTATGTTTTTTGCTANCATTATGACTGCAGGTATTGTGGTGCTATGCAAACATGACTCCTCGTAAAAGGTGTCAGTTTTGTTGCCAGATAGAAGGGTAAAAATGGGCCAATGATCATGTTTTTACTGCCAAATGAGGTTCTCATGGCGTGTACAGCTCGTCCAGACGATTCGACTGTCGCATCGTCGACCATCAACACACTCTAAACGACCGCACCGTGGCGTTATGCGAGAGCGGGGCGCTACGGTACACCGGGGCGCTACGGTACACCGGGCGCTACGGTACACCGGGGCTACGGTACACNGGGGGCTACGGTACACGGGGCGCTACGGTACACCGGGGCGCTATGGTACACGGGGCGCTACGGTACACCGGGGCGCTACGGTACACGGGGCGCTACGGTACACGGGGGCTACGGTACACGGGGCGCTACGGTACACCGGGGTGCTACGGTACACGGGGGCTACGGTACACCGGGGCGCTACGGTACACGGGCGCTACGGTACACCGGGGTGCTACGGTACACCGGGGTGCTACGGTACACGGGGCGCTGCGGTACACCGGGTGCTACGGTACACCGGGCGCTACGGTACACCGGGTGCTACGGTACACCGGGGCGATACGGTACACCGGGGTGCTACGGTACACCGGGTGCTACGGTACACCGGGGTGCTACGGTACACCGGGGTGCTACGGTACCGGGGCGATACGGTACACCGGGGCGCTACGGTACACCGGGGCGCTACGGTACACCGGGGCTACGGTACACCGGGTGCCACCACGAGGTTCAGGGCAGGAGGCAGCCAGGGCAGCGTTGCGTCTCACCACAGGATGTCGGCTGGCGGCCACGCCAACACGGCACACTCCATGTACACCTCCCAGCCCTCTCTCGCCTCGTACAGCCTGTCCTGCTCCGACAGCAGCTGTGGAGGTGCGGCTGTGGGGGGGGGGGGGGGCAGAGACAGCCGGCCGGAGGGTCGTCCGTCAGAGGAGTCGGTCCAAAGTGCCCTGCCTAGAGGGGGCAGCCTACAGCCGCCTGTCCAGTCACGGCCTCCTCCTCTCCTCCCTCCTCCNTCCACCTCCTCCTCCCTCCTCCTCCCTCCTCCTCCCCNTACCCTCCTCCTCCTCATCCTCCTCCCCTCCTCCACCTCCTNCCATACTTCTCCTCCCCCTCCTCCTCCCCCCCCTACCCTCTCTCCTCCTCCTCCTCCTCCTCCNACCCCCCCCCCCACCGCTCACCCGGCACTTTGACGTAGGTGTTGGCCAGGATGGTGCCGTGTTGGTTTGAGACCTCGCACTGGTACACGCCGGTGGCCTCCTCCTGCAGCCGCCTCAGGGTCAGGGAGTCGCCGTCCACGCTCCGCCCGGCTACCGCGGGGCCTCTGCTCCACCGCAGAGCACACCACACCCGGCACGGCACGGCACGGTGTGGTGGTGTGGTGGTGTGGTGTGGTGGTGTGTGTGTGGTGTGTGTNTGGTGGTGTGGTGTGGTGTGTGNTGTGTGTGGTGTGCGGAGTCTTGACGCGATTATTATCAGAAGAATTTGGCAAAATGTATTGCGACTTGGTATTGCGCGGTGTGATTTGGCATTATTATCACAATTTGGCACAATCTGGCTGAATTCGGTAGGCTCTGTGATTGGTTGACTAAGTGTGCAATCAGCTGTGAGTGAGCGTGGGCGTGTGATAGGCTGTGAGTGAGATAGGCTGTGAGTGAGCGTGGGTGTGTGATAGGCTGTGAGTGAGATAGGCTGTGAGTGGCTAAATCATGGGACCTTCTTTGCCAGTACCAAAATATGAGAAGGGTTTTCCCCTTTTTTCTGGCAACAAAACAGCTGTGTTGAGATGTTACACCACCAAACTGAAACCTTTCACAAGGAATCATGTCACTGCATTAACCACAATACTTGTGGTCAGAATGCAAACAAAAAACATCCTCTGATAGTAGTATGATGCATTGTCTCTGAAACTGTGAAACTCACAGAAACTGATTGGTCCACACCAGAGAAAGCTGCCTCTGGTGTGGACCAATCAGTTTGAAAGACAATGCATCATACTATCTCCTGGCCAAACCCCATTTGGCGGAGCCAGGAGATTGAATCTTTACCCTCGGGGCTCCTCCAGAAACAACAAAAACCACTGCAGGTGGCCACGTGGAATGTTGGAACGCTCACTGCGGAGGAGAGGCTGCCACTCCTCTGTCGGGAGCTGGACCGGTACCGCCTGGATCTCTGTGGCATTCAGGAGGTCCGGTGGACCGGCTCTGGCTCCTGCCACCATGAGGGGTGGACAGTCCTCTACTCGGGGCAGGAGACTGCCAAACAACAGGGAGCGGCTGCTCTTCTGAAAAAAGAATGAAGGGGGCGTGGGAGCGTGGCGATGAGGTGTGGGAAGCTGTAAGCCCCAGGCTACTTTGGGCTCGCCTTCCTATCAACCGGAGGCGAGGAGTGGTGGTCATGGTTATATATGCCCCCACCGAAGATGAACATCCGTGGAGGGTTGCAGGCAAGGTCGATGAGTCAGATGCCTTCTATGACCTCCTGTCACAAGTGGTAGCTAAAGTGGCCCCTGGATATACTATCAGAGTATGTTTATTGTTTGCATCCTGACCACTAGTATATGTGGTTAATGCAGTGACACGATTTCTTGTGAAAGGTTTCAGTTTGGTGTTTTAACATCTCAACACAGCTGTTTTGTCGCCAGAAAAAAGGGGAAAACCCCTTCTCAGGCTACGAGCGTGCGAGCGTGTGAGCGAGTGAGCGTACGAGAGAGCGGCTGAGCGTGTGAGCGAGCGCGTAGGTTTGGACGAGCGGGCGAGGAGGCGTCTCACCGCTGATGGGACGCCGTTGAAGAACCAGCGGACGAGCGGTTTGGGGATTCCGTCGGCGAGGCAGGCGAGCCTCACCGTGTCCCACGGGGCGTAGGAGCGCCCCTCTGGCTCCGGAGTGATCCAGTACGGCTTGGCTGGAGGGGGGAGCAGGGGAGGAGGGGGGTACTCGTTTGAGGTCGAGTCGACCTAGGAGAGGCCCGTGACCGGTCGAGATAATCGTCGCCGGGACCTGGGCTGCAGAGGTCGCAAACGGGTTTTGATTCCTTACCCGTACCCGGCCGCACCAGGGTTGCAAATGGCTACCCGTACCCGGCCGGGTACGGGTAGCCGTTCCCTACCCGTACGCTACCCGAAATGAGTGACAAACGGTGACTCACCGGTGACTCACGGCCTACCCGTACCCGTACCCGGCCGCACCAGGGTCGCAAACGGGTACCCGTACCCGGCCGGGTATCGGGTAGCCGGTTACGACCTCTGGGATGAAGCCATGTTGCAGGCGCAGGTGGGTTGATTCTAGGAACTTTAATTGTGAGAAGAGACAAGACGTTGGGAAATGAGTGACAAACGGCGACTCACAAGTGACTCACGGCCTACCCATACCCGGCCGGGTACGGGTAGCCGGGTATTGGGTAGGGTACGGGTATCGGGTACGGGTAGCCGGGTATCAGGTAGGGTACGGGTATCGGGTAGGGTACGGGTAGCCGGGTATCGGTAGGGTACGGGTATCGGGTAGGGTACGGGTAGCCGGGTATTGGGTAGGGTACGGGCGGGTACGGGTAGCCGGGTATCGGGTAGGGTACGGGTATCGGGGTACCCGGCTGCGACCTCTGCTGTGCCGCAGGGCTCGCTAACCGTCGTGCCGCCGCTCCCCGCCGCTGCGTGGCCCCGAGTCACCTTCCACGGTGACGGTGACGGTGTGCCGGCGCTGCCCTCGCTGTTGGCGGCGTGGCACTGGTAGGCGCCGGCGTGGGCCGCCAGCGCGTGGTGGATAGCAAGCGTCCGGTTGAAGGCACCGAAGGTGAATCGGCCACTCGGGAGCTCCCCGCCCACCTTGGCCCAGCGGAGATGCGGCGTGGGGCTGCGCGCACACACACACGCACACACACACACACGCGGGGGCACACACGCACGTGNACACGCGGGGNCACACACACACGCGCNGGGCACACACACACGCGCGGGGCACACACACACGCGCGGGGCACACACACACACGCACGGGGCACACACACACGCACGCACGCACGTGGACACACGCACGTGCGCTCGCACGCACGCACGTCCGTGGGTGTGCGTGCGAAACCGGCGTGGAATATGCCATGTAGTGTATAGTGTAGTGTAGCAGTGTAGTGTATAGTGAAGTGTATAGTCGTGTGGCGTGTGTGTGTATATAGTGTGTGTGTAGTGTGTGTACGTGTGTGTAGTGCGTGTGTGTGTANGTGTGTGTANGTGTGTGTGTANGTGCGTGTGTGTAGTGTGCGTGCGTGTGTGTGTACGTGTGTGTGGTGCGTGTGTGTGTACGTGTGTGTACGTGTGTGTGTAGTGGTGTGTGTACAGTGTGGTGCGTGTGTGTGTACGTGTGTGTGTANGTGCGTGTGTGTGTAGTGTGTGTACGTGTGTGTGTAGTGTGTGTGNGTGCGTGTGTGTGTACTGTGTGTAGTGCGTGTGTGTGCGTGTGTGTACGTGTGTGTGTACGTGCGTGACCCTCTGCTCACGATCATTAAGGACCTTCATGATGGCGAGCGGGCCCGGGTAAAACTACGTGGCCGGGAGTCGGAATCATTCCCTGTTTACCTTGTTGTGCGACAGTGGCTCCCACATTATTTAACATCAATTTCGACCACGTAGTTCGTGAAGCCTTCGATGGCTGTACCGGAGGAATTTCCATCTGGTACAGATACAATGGGAGGCTGATCGATGCCCGGGTGCGGTCAAGGGATGGCGCCCTATTGGTCAACTGCGTTATGTATGCCGATGATCTGGTAATTGCTGCTCACTCAGAGGAAGAGTTGGAGACGCTGCTGCTGAACCTGGAGCTTGCCACTAAGAGGTGGGGCCTTACTATCAGCCCCACCAAAACTAAGCACCTGCCTGGGTATGTTGTACCATCGGGCACTCCACCCCACAACTCCTAATTGGTGATGGGGCAGTTGTGGAGAGAGTGGAGAGTTTCCCATACCTGGGCAGTGTGCTCATGACCGGCTCTGGTTTAACAGCAGAGGTCTCACTCCGAATCAGTCAAGCGGCAATATCTTTTCATCGGTTGCGTAACGCTGTGTGGAAGCTACCTGGTCTGTCACTCCGCACGAAGCTTCAGGTCTTTTCGGCCACGGTCATTCCCTCCCTTGTCTACGCTTGCAAAACGTGGACCCCCCTAAGGGAACATCTTTGCCGGATAGAAACATTTAGGCTGGCCTGCCTACGATCCATCCTGGGTTTAACTAGGCTGGATTGTGTGAGGAGCTCACAAATCCTTGCAAGATCTGGACAAAGTCCCATCGGTGAGCTCCTCCGGCAGGCACGGCTGCGTTGGCCGGGTCATGCAGCCCGCATGCCAAGTCATCGCATGCCTAAACAGCTTTCGTGTCTGTCGGTAAAGTCACGTAGATAGAGAATTTATTTTAAAAATCACGACGTTTCGATCGCAACACAGGCAACCATCTTGAGGTGAAAAAATACCGCAGGCGAACTGCTTAGGCAGGAGAAATATAGTTTTGCTTGTGTTGCGATCGAAATGTCGTGATTTTTTTATTATTTTCCTATCTACGTGACTTTACCGAAAGACTCAAGAGTATGCCTAAACAGCTTTTGTTCAGCCGGATAGAGGGAGCTAAACGGGCGCGGCACGGGCTAGAGAGGAGATGGAGTGACGCAGTACAGGAGGACGTGGAGCTGAGTGGACTTGCCGATGACTGGTACCAGCGGAGTCAAGATCGGCCTCTCTGGAGGAGGCTCGTGAAGGACGCTACTGGGCAGTTGGAGGCAGTCGCCCTCCAACAACAACGGAGGGCGGAGGAGCGACGCTCACAACAACGAGCGGAGCGCCAGGTGGCTAAAGCACAGCAAGTTAGTAGGGGGCACAGGTGGTGCATCAGCCAGTCATCTCGGTCATCTCAGTCAGTCGACCCGTGGCACCTGGGTCTGTCCCGTGACCTCCTGCCACCGGGCGTTTGACACTTCGCGTGGCCTCAACATGCACATGGCCTGGCACAAGCGTCGTGGTGACGTCACCGCCACTTAGTGGCGAATGGCGGTTGTTGTTGTGTGTGTACGTACAACCCTTGTACGATGCAGCCCAGCAGTAGCGTGTCTCCCTGAAGCACCAGTCTGCTGCTTGTCTCACCCCCAGGCTCCACGAAAACCGGACGTCTCTTCGAGGGATGAGCTGTGTGTGTGTGTGCGTAGGGGAGCGGGTGGGTGGGTGGGCAGTGTCGTGGTTAGCACCGCGCTGCGCTCCGACTCCGCTGACCCGAGTTCGATTCTCGCTCACAGACAACACTTTGATTAGCTGAACCGATCCTGGGCCTCCCCTAGGTTGAATCAGCCTCAAATGAGTGCCTGGCGCATTGTGTAGTAAACATCGCCACCGGGGAGACAAAGGCGGCCGGGCGTGGTGTTGGCCACCCCTTGTGTGCCGTGTCGGCCTTCATAGCTGCTCGCTAACAACAGTCAGAAGGGTAAAAAACCAATTATCATATTTTTTACTGGCAAATGAGGTTCCAATGGTGTAAATGCTTCACCCCGAGCTCTCATACTCTGATGGTGCATTGTCTTTGAGTTGTGCGCCTTTTGGCGTCATCTGGTCCAACACCATGTGAGACTAGGCTCTAAGGAAAGCTGTCTCGGGTGTCGACCAATCAACTTCAAGGACAGTGCACACACATTATCAGAGTTATGTTTTTGTTTGCATTATGACCGCAGGTATTGTGGTCTATGCAAACATGACTCCTTGGAAAAAAATGTGTCAGTTTTGTTGCCAGATAGAAGGGTAAAAAACCAATTATCATAACAACAGTCTGTTGAAGCTATACGGGGGGGGTCTTTGTCAAGTTCGGCAAAACAACCCCCTACCTCCTCATCGGTGCCGCATGAGAACGCTGTGGTGGGCAGCAGTGCCGTGGGGGAGGGCAAATATCAATCGACCATTTCCCTCACGTTTGTAACCACCACAGCGGCCAAATGGGGGCTCTGGACAGGTGCGAGGGGCTGGTCACCCCTCCACCTTCAATAAATTCGCACAAAACAATAAAAACATATTCTAGCGGGGGCACAGGCGTCTATGACGTCTCCTGGCCAAACCCCATTTGGCGGAGCCAGGAGACTGAATCCTTACCCTCGGGGTTCCTCCAGAAACAACAAAAAGCCACTGCGGGTGGTCACGCGGAATGTTCGAACGCTCACTGCGGATGAGAGGCTGCCACTCCTCTGTCGGGAGCTGGACAAATACACCTGGATCTTCGTGGAATTCAGGAGGTCCGGTGGACCGGCTCTGGCTCCTGCCACCATGAGGGGTAAACAGCCCTCTACTCAGGGCAGGAGACTGACAAACAACAGGGAGTGGCTCATCTTCTGAGCAAAGAATTGAAGGGGTGTGGGAGCGTGGCGGTGAGGTGTGGGAAGCCGTAAGCCCCAGGCTACTTTGAGCTCGCCTTCCCATCAACCAGAGGCGAGGAGTGGCGGTCAAGGTTACTTATGCCCCCACAAAGATGATCATCTATTGTGGCGACAGGCCCAACTCTCATCGTCTAGAGCACCGGTCCCCAACCTTCTTGGCACCAGGGACCCGTTTCGTGGAAGACAATTTTTTCACGGACCGGGCGGAGTGGGGGGGGGTCACAATTGGGTCTTTCTCCCTTTTCAAAGAAGATCTCCAGCGACGTTTGTTTTGACTCATCGTGGCTACTAGGGGTTAGCAGCTCGTGGGCTCACCAAACCTGTGACTGAAACAAGTGCACACACACACGTACACACAAAGATACAAAGATCCCCGTATAGCCTTAACAGACTGTAGGGGCAAGTGCTGTTAGCGAGCACCTATGAAGGCCGGAACGGTACACGAGGGGTGGGTGGCCAGCACCACGCCCGACCGCCTTTGTCTCCCTAGTGGCGACGTTTACACACCGCACCAGGTACTCATTTGAGGCTGAGTCGACCTAGGGAGGCCCAGATAATCATCACTGGTGTTTGCCGTGAGCGGGAATCGAACTCGGGTGGCCAGGTCCGTAGTGCAGCGCGCTAACCACTACACTACCGCTCCCATACACACGCACACACAGACACGTACGCACACACACGCACACGCGTACACACACACACGCACACACGTACACACACACACGTACACACACACACGTACACACACACACGCACACACACGTACAACACACACACACACACTACACACACACGTACACCACACACACACACACCACACACACACACGTACACACACACGTACATACACACGTACACACGTACACACACACACACACACACGTACACCAGTATGTACACACACACACACACGTACACANGTACACACACACACGTGACACACACACGTGCACACACACGTACACCACACANACACACGTACACACACACGTACACACACACACGTCACACACACACGTGCACACAACACACANGTACACACACACACACCGTACACACACACACACGTGCACACACACGTACACACGTACACACACACACACACACACACGTACACNCAACACACACACACACACACCACGTGCAGACATACAACACACACTGTCGTATACACACCACACACACGTACACACACACACACGTACACACCACACANGCACACACACACGTACACACACACACGTGCACACACACACGTGCACCANTACACCACACACACACACACGTACACACACACGTACACACACACGTACACACACACACGTCNACACACACACTACACACACACACCACGTGCACCACACACAGCACACGGTCACACACACGTACACACGTACACACACACGTACACACACACACANACACACACACACACACGTAGNCAACACACGTACACACACACACACACACGTACACACACACACACACACACACACGNACACACACACACACGTANACACACACACACACACACACTACACACACACACACACACACACACACACACACACACACACAACACACACACACACAGAATCACAGGCACACACACGCACCACACACACGTACACACACACACACACACACAACACACCACACACACGTAAACCCTCCACACACACACANGTACACACACACACACACANGTACACACACACACGTGGACCGGCGATCACCGCCGCCACCGCCGCCACTCACCGGCTTTGACGATCAGACGAATCGGCTTCTTCTGCTGCACGATGCCGCTGCGTGGGTGGCGGGTGCAGCACACGTAGTAGTCCACGTCTCTGCGGAGCGCGTTGGCGAAGTGGAGGTCTCCTTGCAGGCCCTGGGATACTCGCGCATCCAGCCGCACTCTCTGCATGGCTGCAGCGCCAGCACCACCATCATCAGCATCAGCATCATCAGCACCACCAGGAGGGGTGAAAGGGGATCGGAATCGAATCTTTAAGACTGCGGGAGCAGGAATCCGATGAGCCATGAAAATTCCTAGTCACAGATGTCCGGAAACCCGCATCATCGTCACCATCAGCATCATCGTCGTCATCTTCAGCATCATCGTCGTCAGCATCATCATCAGCATCATCATTATCATCAGCAGCAGCACATCAGCATCATCATCATCAGCAGCATCATCATCAGCATCGTCATCAGTATCATCGTCATCATCAGCAGCAGCATCATCATCGTCACCATCAGCATATAATCATCAGCATCATCATCACAAGTCATGGCAGCAGAAGAGAGACTGTACAACGTGTAACGACGCTTTGCCCCCCGATTCACAAATCTGGAAGGAGACATCACGGCACGATGCACTCCACTTCTCGCTTGCCTCGCTGACCCCCGGCATGTGACATTCTAGTCGTTGTCTCTGCATCTACATCAGCATCCGTAGGAGAGAGGAACAAGACCTGCACAGCAGGCGAGGTAGTCAACATCTCCTAGCCATCGCAACGATGACGAGAGACACCTTAAACTTCAAATATGCAGCAGCAGGCGTCGTCAGGGTCGGGATCGAACCCACGACCTCTTGCACACCAGGAGAGGTAGTCAACATCTCCTAGCCACCGTGATGATGACGATGGTGAGAGAGACACGCAGACTCCAAATATACAGCGGCAGCAGGCGTCGTCAGGGTCGGGATCGAACCCACGACCTCCTGCACACCAGGCGAGGTAGTCAACATCTCCTAGCCACCGTGATGATGATGAAAGAGAGAGACACAGACCTCCTGTCTACCAGGCGAGGTAGTCAACATCTCCTGGCCACCGTGGTGATGATGAAAGAGAGAGACACAGACCTCCTGCCTACCAGGCGAGGTAGTCAACATCTCCCAGCCACCGTGGTACTCACAGCCGTCCAGCCAGAAGACGTCGGGAGGGGGAAGCCGCGGGAGGGTGGCAGCGCAGCACGGCCGGAGAGCCCTCCGTGGCCGTGACGGGCATCGGGTTCTCGCGGGGCCACACCGGGACACCTGCGGCACAAGTGCGGTGGGTTCCAATTAGGTACACACACACACAGCTTGGGGGCAACACTATGTATTAACGGTGAGAGATATAACAACGTACATGAGGTGGTGACCACCTTCCTCAACTCGCTAACACTCTGGGACACGACTCAGAGGGGACCAGGCAGGCTGCGGGCTGCCTGGTCCAGGACGACGACCCGGGACTTGAGGAGCGATGATGTCGTCTTCACTTCGAAGTACAACAGCCTCGCTCTGTGTTCACACTACGCTTATATCCCCTTCACAGGCCACGCCTCCCTTCCCCCACCTCACGGGAGGACCAACCCCCAGGCACCCCCCCCCCAGGCCTCGTACGGGCCGACACAGAAGTGACGCCTATGTCACTACACTAGTAACTAGTAACAAAGACCCCCCCCCNTCGTGTCGCCTTAACAAACCATCGGCGCGAGCGCCGCGAGTAGCGCCGTAGCGAGGCCGGCACCGCGGCGCACGCTGCTACTCACGCGCCAGCCGCACAGTGATGTTGGCGCTCAGCGCCGTGCCGTCACGGTTCTCCGCCGAGCAGCGGTAGACCCCTCGTAGGCCTCCATGGCGTAGCTGCTGCCCACGGACGCCGTGTCCACGGTGAACGTGCCGGAGCCGTTGCCACGCTGCCTCACGTGGGGGTCACAGTCGGGGTCAAAGCGCCGGCCGTCTTTACTCCACTGGAACCTGACGCGCAGATGGGAGGGAGGGGGAGGGAGGGGAGGGGAGGGGAGGGGAGGGGAGGGAGGGGAGGAGGGTCGGAGGGAGGGAGGNAGGGNAGGNAGGNAGGGAGGGAGGGAGGGAGGGAGGGAGGAGGGAGGNAGGGTCAAGAGGGAGGAGAGGAGGAGGAGAGGAGGAGGTNAAGAGGAGGAGGAGGAGGAGGAGGAGGNAGGAGGAGGAGGAGGAGGNAGGNAGGAGGNAGGAGGAGGGAGGAGCCTACTTGGGCGTTGGATTTCCTTCAGCCTCACACTCCATCACAATGTCGTCCTGCGGCTCCACGATGTAATTCAACGGCGAGTGGCGCCTGATGGTCGGAGGGTGAGTATCTGCAAGAGATCGACGGGTTAACAGAAGCGTGGCCGTNGCGACAGACGCGGAGAGACCCGGAGCACAAATGGACCACGTGAAACCCTCGGTAGAGTGTAGCGACCGCGCTCATCCGACTCGTGACAACGCGACGATCAAGAAGCACGGAGGAGACGTCGTCACGTTGACCACCTGAACGTGAACTGCAGTTGGCTACTCACGGCCAAGGGACAGGCGAGGGGTGGTGACGGGCGCCCAGCACGGCCAATATCAGCGCCACGAAGCGTGCCGTGGGAGGCGCCCATCGGAGGAGTGGACGGTCGGACCGGGGGCTTCCTTCACTTGGCTAGGAGGAGGAGCAGGAGGAGGGGCAGAAGGGAGGTAGCAGGAGGGGAGGGGGAGTAGCAGGAGGGGAGAGCAGGAGGAGGTGGAGCAGCGGGAATGATATTATTAAGACTGCAGGAGGAGGAATCTAAAGAGCTATGAAGTTCTCTTGCACAGATGTCCAGCTGGGGCACTGGGTCAGAACATCACAATAACAACAAACACGATGTGAGGGCAGAGCACAGGAAGAGTAAAAAATCACTTAATAAAACTAACCAGTGTTTGATCTTGCCACGTAAAGTGTGGATGACTCTGCTGAAGCTGCGGTGCCTCAACTATTGGAAGTAGTCCCCTGTGAGTGGCTGGCTGAGGTGCCATCTGTTGAGGAAGTACTGAAGGCAATCCGGAGTCTGAGACAGGAAAGGCACCGGGCAGAGATGATCTCCCAAGCGAAATGCTGAGGGAGGGTGGCGTTTGTGCACAGACTGCCCTATATGACATCATAACAATAGTCTGGACCGCTGGACGGGTTCCGCAGGATTGGAAGGATGCCCTGGTGGTCCCCCTCTTTAAGAAGGGGGACCGCACAGACTGTAACAACTACAGGGGCATCTCACTCCTCAGTGTGCCGGGTAAGGTCCTGGCAAGGATTATTCAACATCGCCTTGCTAGGCACGCTGAGGAGAGGCTTGCGGAGCCCAAATGCGGTTTCAGTAAAGGCAGTCCTGCACAGATGCCATATTTNCTATCGTCTGCTACAGCAGAGGTGTAGGGAATTCCAAAAACACCTACATCTCTGCTTGATCAACCTAGTCAAGGCCTATGATACAATCAGTAGGCCTGGCCTCTGGGTTGTTTTTGTGCTTTCAGAGTCCCTGACTCTCTGCTCATCATCATTAAGGACCTTCATGATGTGAGCGGGCCCGGGTAAAACTACGTGGCCGGGAATCGGAGCCTTTCCCTGTACACCTTGGGGTGCGACAGGGATGTCCTCTGATTCGCACATGATTTAACATCTATTTCGACCACGTAGTTCGTGAAGTCTTCAATGCCTCAAGGCTTCACGAGAGAGTTCATCCATAGGTCAACCTAAATATGTATCTGCCGGCAGGAGGCGATGTTGCCTTTGGTTACAGGACCCATTTCTGATAGGGTCCTTGCCTGTATTTTATGGTTCTATCAGAGAAATCTTGATTTGAAGCTTTCGTGACTGCAATGATCCATACTCTTTGATTCTTTCGGTAAAGTCACGTGGGTAGAAACTTTATACCAAAGAGTATCTTTCAGTAAAGTCACGTAGATAGAAAAAAAAGCGATAAAAANTATCACGACGATTCGATCGCAACACAGACGTCGTCATACCTCGCGTTGCATTGTATTTTGTTTTCTATCTACGTGACTTTACCGAAAGAACCACAGCATATGAATTCCTGCAGTCACGAAAGTTTTAATTCAAAATGTCCTTGCTGTAATTATCCATCTTGCAGGTCGCCAGCAATGGGTGAGTGGGTGGGTGAGTGAGTGGTGAGTGAGTGGGTGGGTGGGTGAGTGAATGAGTGAGTGAGTGGTGGTGAGTGGGTGAATGAGTGGATGGGTGAGTGGGTGAGTGAGTGGGGGTGAGTGAGTGGGTGAGTGAGTGGTGGGTGGGTGAGTGAGCGAGTGAGTGGGTGAGTGAGTGGGTGAGTACGTGAGTGGGTGAGTGAGTGAATAGATGAGTGGGCTGGCTGGGTGGGTGAGTAGGTGGGGTGGTGAGTGAGTGAGTGAGTGGTGGGTGAGTGAGTGAGTGAGTGGGTGAGTGAGTGGAGTGAGTGAGTAGAGAGTGAGTAAGTGGAGAGAGTGAGTGAATAAGTGAGTGAGTGGTGAGTGAGTGGAGTGAATGAGTGAGTGGGTGGGTGTGTGAGTGAGTTGTTGGGTGGGGGAGTGAGTGAGTGGGTGAGTGGGTGAGTGGTGAGTGGGTGAGTGGTGGNTGGTGAGTGAGTGGAATGAGTGAGTGGGTGAGTGAGTGGGTGGATGGGGGGGTGGTGAGTGAGTGAGTGGTGAGTGGGTGAGTGAGTGGGTGAGTGGGTGAGAGTGAGTGGGTGAGTGGGTGAGTGGGTGGCTGAGTGGGTGAGTGGGTGGTGAGTTGGNTGAGTGGTGAGTGAGTGAGTGAGTGGGTGGGTGAGTGGGTGAGTGGGTGGCTGAGTGTGGTGAGTGAGTGGGTGAGTGAGTGGGTGAGTGANTGAGTGAGTGGGTGAGTGAGTGATTGGGATGGTGGGTGGGTGAGTGGGTGAGTGGGTGAGTGAGTGGNTGAATGAGTGAGTGAGTGGGTGGTGAGTGAGTTGGTGAATGGGTGGGGGAGTGAGTGAGTGGTGAGTGGGGTGAGTGAATAAGTGAGTGAGTGAGTGGGTGAGTGAGTTGGTGGGTGGGTGAATGAGTCGGGTGGGTGAGTGAGTGGTGGGTGAGTGGGTGAGTGGGTGAGTGGGTGAGTGGGTGGGTGAGTGAGTGGGTGAGTGAGTGATTGAATGAGTGGGTGGGTGAGTGGGTGAGTGAGTGGGATGGTGGGTGGGTGAGTGAGTGGAGTGGGTGAGTGAGTGATGGTGGATGGGGGTGAATGGNTGAATGAGTGGGTTAGTGGTGGGTGGTGAGTGAGTTGGTGGATGGTGGGGAGTGAGTGAGTGAGTGGGTGAGTGAGTGGTGAGTGGTGGTGAGTGGGTGAGTGAGTGAGTGGTGAGTGAGTGGATGAGTGAGTGGGTGAGTGGGTGAGTGGATGGTGGTGGTGAGTGAGTGGAGTGGTGAGTGGTGAGTGAGTGGGTGATGGGGGTGAGTGGGTGAGTGAGTGGGTGGGTGAGTGAGTGGNTGAGTGAGTGAGTAAGTGGGTGAGTGAGTGGGTGAGTGAGTGGTGAGTGGGTGAGTGAGTGGATGGTGGGTGAGTGGGTGAGTGAGTGGGATGGGGGTGAGTGGGTGGCTGAGTGGGTGAGTGGGTGAGTGGGTGAGTGGATGGTGGATGGGTGGGGAGTGAGTGGTGGGTAGGTGGGTGATGAGTGGTGGGTGAGTGGGTGGGTGAGTGAGTGGGTGAGTGGATGGTGGGTGGGTGAGTGAGTGGAGTGGTGAGTGGGTGAGTGAGTGGGTGGATGGGGTGAGTGAGTGGGTGGCTGAGTGGGTGAGTGGGTGGGTGAGTGAGTGGGGTGCCTGAGTGGGTGAGTGGGTGGATGGGGGTGGTGAGTGAGTGGGTGAGTTAATGGGTGGGTGAGTGGGGTGAGTGAGTGGGGTGGATGGGGGTGAGTGAGGTGAGTGAGTGGGATGGTGGGTGGGTGAGTGGGTGAGTGGGATGGTGGGTGGGTGAGTGAGTGGGTGAGTGAGTGGGATGGTGGNTGGGTGAGTGGGTGATGAGTGGGATGGTGGTGGGTGAGTGGGTGAGTGAGTGGGATGGTGGTGGGTGAGTGGGTGATGGGATGGTGGGTGGTGAGTGGGTGAGTGGNATGGTGGTGGTGAGTGGAGTGGGTGAGTGAGTGGGTGGATGGGGGTGAGTGAGTGGGTGGATGGGGGTGAGTGAGTGGGTGAGTGAGTGGGATGTGGTGAGTGAGTGAGTGAGTGGGTGAGTGAGTGGGATGGTGGGTGGGTGAGTGAGTGGAGTGGGTGAGTGAGTGGGGTGAGTGGGNTGGCTGAGTGGGTGAGTGAGTGGGTGAGTGAGTGGGTGGGTGAGTTGGGTGAGTGGGGTGAGTGAGTGGGTGGTGAGTGGGNTGGCTGAGTGTGTGAGTGAGTGGGTGAGTGAGTGGTGTGAGTGAGTGGGTGTGATGGTGAGTGAGTGAGTGATTGGATGGTGGGTGGTGAGTGGGTGAGTGGGTGAGTGGTGAGTGAATGAATGAGTGAGTGGGTGGGTGAGTGAGTTGGTGGTGAATGAGTCGGGTAAGTGAGTGGAGTGGTGAGTGGGTGAGTGAATAAGTGAGTGAGTGAGTGGGTGAGTGAGTTGGTGGGGGNTGAATGAGTGGGTGGGTGAGTGAGTGGGTGGGTGAGTAGGTGAGTGAGTGGGTGAGTGGGTGGTGGTGGGTGAGTGAGTGGGTGGTGAGTGGTGAATGAGTGGGTGGGTGAGTGGGTGGGTGGATGGGGGTGAATGGGTGAGTGAGTGGAGTGAATGAGTGGGTTAGTGGGTGGGTGGGTGAGTGAGTTGGTGNAGTGGGGAGTGAGTGAGTGAGTGGGTGAGTGAGTGGGTGGTGAGTGGGTGGGTGGTGAGGGGTGGNTGAGTGAGTGAGTGGTGAGTGAGTGAGTGAGTGGGTGAGTGGGAATGGTGGTGGGTGAGTGAGTGGAGTGGGTGAGTGGGTGAGTGAGTGGGGTGGATGGGGGTGAGTGGGTGAGTGAGTGGGTGGTGAGTGAGTGGTGAGTGAGTGGTGAGTAAGTGGGTGAGTGAGTGGGTGAGTGGGTGAGTGAGTGAGTGAGTGGGGTGGTGAGTGGGTGAGTGAGTGAGTGGGATGGGGGTGAGTGGGTGGCTGAGTGGGTGAGTGGGTNAGTGGGATGGTGGATGGTGGGGAGTGAGTGGGTGGGTAGGTGGGTGAATGAGTGGGTGGGTGAGTGGGTGGTGAGTGAGTGGGTGAGTGGGATGGTGGGTGGTGAGTGAGTGGAGTGGGTGAGTGAGTGGGTGGATGGGGGTGAGTGAGTGGGTGGCTGAGTGGGTGAGTGGNTGGGTGAGTGAGTGGGNTGCCTGAGTGGGNTGAGTGGGTGGATGGGGGTGGTGAGTGAGTGGGGTGAGTTAATGGGTGGGTGAGTGGGTGAGTGAGTGGGTGGATGGGGGTGAGTGAGTGAGTGAGTGGTGGTGGTGGTGAGTGGGTGAGTGGATGGTGGTGGGTGGGTGAGTGAGTGGGTGAGTGAGTGGGATGGTGGGTGGGTGAGTGGGTGAGTGAGTGGGATGGTGGGTGGGTGAGGGGTGAGTGAGTGGATGGTGGGTGGTGAGTGGGTGAGTGGTGGTGGGTGAGTGTGACTGGATGGTGGTGGGTGAGTGAGTNGAGTGGGTGAGTGAGTGGGTGGATGGGGGTGAGTGAGTGGGTGGATGGGGGTGAGTGAGTGGGTGAGTGAGTGGGATGGTGGGTGAGTGAGTGAGTGGGTGAGTGAGTGGATGGTGGGTGGGTGAGTGAGTGGGTGGGTGAGTGAGTGGGGTGAGTGGGTGGCTGAGTGGGTGAGTGAGTGGGTGAGTGAGTGGGTGGGTGAGTGGGTGAGTGGGTGAGTGAGTGAGTGGGTGGGTGAGTGGGTGAGTGGGTGGCTGAGTGGGTGAGTGAGTGGGTGAGTGAGTGGGTGAGTGAGTGGGTGAGTGAGTGGGGATGAGTGGGGGTGAGTGAGTGAGTGAGTGAGTGATTGGGATGGTGGGTGGGTGAGTGGGTGAGTGGGTGAGTGGTGAGTGAATGAATGAGTGAGTGGGTGGTGAATGAGTTGTGGGTGGGTGAATGAGTGGGTAAGTGAGTGAGTNAGTGGGTGAGTGGGTGAGTGAATAAGTGAGTGAGTGAGTGGGTGAGTGAGTTGGTGGGTGGGTGAATGAGTNGGGTGGGTGAGTGAGTGGAGTGGGTGAGTGGTGAGTGAGTGGGTGAGTGGGTGAGTGGGTGGGTGAGTGAGTGGTGAGTGAGTGGATTGAATGAGTGGGTGGGTGAGTGGGTGAGTGAGTGGGTGGTGGGTGGGTGAGTGAGTGGCTGAGTGGGTGAGTGGGTGGATGGGGGTGAATGGGTGAATGAGTGGGTTAGTGGGTGGGTGGGTGAGTGAGTTGGTGGATGGGTGGGGAGTGAGTGAGTGAGTGGTGAGTGAGTGGGTGAGTGGGTGGGTGGGTGGGTGACGGAGTGGGTGAGTGAGTGAGTGGGTGAGTGAGTGGGTGAGTGGGTGAGTGGGATGGTGGGTGGGATGGTGGGTGGGTGAGTGAGTGNAGTGGGTGAGTGGGTGAGTGAGTGGGGTGGATGGGGGTGAGTGAGTGGGTGGTGAGTGAGTGGGTGAGTGAGTGAGTAAGTGGGTGAGTGAGTGGGTGAGTGGGTGAGTGAGTGGGTGAGTGGGTGAGTGAGTGGATGGTGGGTGAGTGGGGTGAGTGAGTGAGTGGGAGTGGGGGTGAGTGGGTGGCTGAGTGGGNTGAGTGGGTGAGTGGGATGGTGGATGGGTGGGGAGTGAGTGGTGGGTAGGTGAGTGAATGAGTGGTGGGTGAGTGGGTGGGTGAGTGAGTGGGTGAGTGGGATGGTGGTGGGTGAGTGAGTGGAGTGGTGAGTGAGTGGGTGGATGGGGGTGAGTGAGTGGGTGGCTGAGTGGGTGAGTGGTGGGTGAGTGAGTGGGGTGCTGAGTGGGTGAGTGGGGTGGATGGGGGTGGTGAGTGAGTGGGTGAGTTAATGGGTGGTGAGTGGGTGAGTGAGTGGGTGGATGGGGGTGAGTGAGTGAGTGAGTGGATGGTGGTGGGTGAGTGGGTGAGTGGGATGGTGGTGGTGGGTNAGTGAGTGGGTGAGTGAGTGGATGGTGGGTGGGTGAGTGGGTGAGTGAGTGGGATGGTGGGTGGGTGAGTGGGGTGAGTGAGTGGGNTGGTGGGTGGGTGAGTGGGTGAGTGGGATGGTGGGTGGGTGAGTGGGTGAGTGGGATGGTGGGTGGTGAGTGAGTGGGTGGGTGAGTGAGTGGGTGGATGGGGGTGAGTGAGTGGGTGGATGGGGGTGAGTGAGTGGGTGAGTGAGTGGGATGGTGGGTGGTGAGTGAGTGGGTGAGTGAGTGGGATGGTGGGTGGGTGAGTGAGTGGAGTGGGTGAGTGAGTGGGTGAGTGGGTGGCTGAGTGGGTGAGTGGTGGGTGAGTGAGTGGGTGGNTGAGTGGTGAGTGGNTGAGTGAGTGAGTGGGGTGGGTGAGTGGGTGAGTGGGTGGCTGAGTGNGGTGAGTGAGTGGGTGAGTGAGTGGGTGAGTGAGTGGGTGAGTGAGTGGGTGGTGGGTGAGTGAGTGGTGAGTGATTGTGGATGGTGGTGAGTGGTGAGTGGGTGAGTGNNGTGAATGAATGAGTGAGTGGTGGGTGAGTGAGTTGGTGGGTGAATGAGTGGGTAAGTGAGTGAGTGGAGTGGGTGAGTGGTGAGTGAGTGGGTGAGTGGGTGGGTGAGTGAGTGGGTGAGTGAGTGGAGTGAATGGTGGGTGGGTGGGTGGGTGAGTTGGTGGATGGGTGGGGAGTGAGTGGATTGGTGGGTGAATGAGTGAGTGGGTGAGTGGGATGTGGGTGGNTGAGTGAGTGGAGTGGGTGAGTGAGTGGGTGGATGGGGGATGAGTGGGTGAGTGAGTGGTGATGAGTGGGTTAGTGGGTGGGTGGGTGAGTGAGTGGGTGAGTGGGTGGAGGAGTGAGTGAGTGATNGGTGAGTGGGTGAGTGAGTGAGTGAGTGGTGGTGGGTGAGGGGTGGGTGAGTGAGTGAGTGAGTGGGTGAGTGAGTGGNTGAGTGAGTGGGTGAGTGGGATGGTGGGTGGTGAGTGGTGGGTGAGTGGGTGAGTGAGTGGAGTGAATGAGGGGTGAGTGGGTGAGTGAGTTTGTGGTGGGTGGGGAGTGAGTGGGTGAGTAAGTGGGTGAGTGAGTGGGTTGGAGTGAGTGAGTGGTGAGTGGGGTGAGTGAGTGGGTGGTGGGTGAGTGGGTGAGTGAGTGAGTGGGATGGGGGTGAGTGGGTGGCTGAGTGGGTGAGTGGGTGAGTGAGTGAGTGGGTGAGTGATGGGTGGATGGGGGTGAGTGGGTGAGTGAGTGGGTGAATGAGTGGGTTAGTGGGTGGGTGGTGAGTGAGTGGGGTGCCTGAGTGGGTGAGTGAGTGAGTGGGATGGGTGAGTGGGGTGAGTGAGTGAGTGAGTGGGTGGGTGGNTGAGTGGGTGGGTGAGTGAGTGAGTGGGTGAGTGAGTGGTGAGTGAGTGGGTGAGTGGGATGGTGGGTGGGTGAGTGAGTGGATGGTGGGTGAGTGAGTGGGTGATGGGGNTGAGTGAGTGGGTGATGAGTGGGTGGGTGAGTGAGTGGGTGAGTGAGTGGGTANGTGAATGAGTGAGTGGTGGGTGAGTGGGGTGAGTGAGTGGGGGTGGGTGGTGAGTGAGTGAGTGAGTGAGTGGNTGGGGTGAGTGGGTGGAGTGGGTGAGTGAGTGGGNTGAGTGGATGGGTGGGGGAGTGAGTGGGTGGGTAGGGGGTGAATGAGTGGGGTGGTGAGTGGGGTGGGTGAGTGAGTGGGTGAGTGGGATGGTGGGTGGGTGAGTGAGTGGGTGGGTGAGTGGGTGGTGAGTGGGTGGCTGAGTGGGNTGGAGTGGGTGGTGAGTGAGTGGGTGCCTGAGTGGGTGAGTGAGTGGGTGGATGGGGGGTGGATGAGTGAGTGGGTGAGTGAGTGGGATGGGGGTGGTGAGTGAGTGGGTGGGTGAGTGGGGTGAGTGAGTGGGNTGGATGGGGGTGAGTGAGTGGGTGAGTGAGTNGGATGGTGGGTGGGTGAGTGGGTGAGTGGGATGGTGGGTGGGCGAGTGAGTGGGTGGGTGAGTGGGTGNGTGAATAGTGAGTGAGTGAGTTGGTGGGTGGGTGAATGGTGGGTGGTGGTGAGTGGGTGGGTGAGTGGGGTGGTGAGTGGNTGAGTGAGTGAGTGGGTGGGTGGTGGGNGGGTGAATGAGTGGGTGGTGGGTGAGTGGTGGATGGTGGGGGTGAGTGAGTGGGTGAATGAGTGGATGGTGGGTGGGTGAGTGAGTGGAGTGGGTGGTGAGTGGGTGGAGGGGGNTGAGTGGGTGAGTGAGTGGGTGGTGGNGTGGAGTGGTGGGGGGTGAGTGAGTGAGTGANGTGGTGAGTGGGTGGGTGAGTGGGTGGTGAGTGAGTGAGTGGGTGAGTGAGTGGAGTGGTGAGTGGTGAGTGGTGGTGGGTGGGTGAGTGAGTGGTGGGTGAGTGGGTGAGTGAGTGACTGGTGATGGGGGTGAGTGNGTGGGTGAGTGAGTGGGTGGGTGAGTGAGTTTGTGGATGGGTGGGTGAATGAGTGGGTGGGGGTGAGTGGGTGGGTGAGTGAGTGGGTGAGTGGGATGGTGGGTGGGTGAGTGGAGTGGGTGAGTGGGTGGTGAGTGAGTGGGTGAGTGGGATGGTGGGTGGGTGAGTGAGTGGAGTGGGTGAGTGGGTGAGTGAGTGGGTGAGGGGGTGAGTGAGTGGGTGGTGAGTGGGTGGTGGGTGGGTGAGTGAGTGGGTGAGTGGGTGAGTGAGTGGGTGGATGGGGTGAGTGAGGGGTGAGTTAATGGGTGGGTGAGTGGGTGAGTGAGTGGGTGGTGGGGGNTGAGTGAGTGGTGAGTGGGATGGTGGGTGGGTGAGTGAGTGGNTGAGTGGGTGGGTGAGTGAGTGGGTGAGTGGATGGGGGTGGNTGAGTGGGTGAGTGAGTGGGTGGTGGGTGGGTGAGTGAGTGAGGGTGAGTGGGTGGTGGGGGNTGGTGAGTGGGTGGNTGAGTGGGTGAGTGAGTGGGATGGGGGTGNGTGAGTGGGTGAATGGGGGTGAGTGGATGGTGGGTGGGTGAGTGGGGTGGTGGNTGAGTGAGTGGGTGGTGGGGGAGTGAGTGGGGTGAGTGANTGGNGTGGGTGGGTAAGTGGGTGAGTGAGTGGATGGTGGGTGGGTGGTGAGTGGGTGAGTGAGTGGATAGTGGGTGGGTGAGTGGGNTGAGTGTGGTGGGTGGGTGAGTGGTGGATGGTGGGTGGTGAGTGGGTGGTGGGGGTGAGTGGGTGAGTGAGTGGGATGGTGGGTGAGTGGTAGGGGNTGGGTGGGGGAGTGGTGAGTGAGGGGTGNGTGGGGTGGGTGAGTGGGTGGTGATGGTGGTGGGGTGAGTGAGTGGGGTGAGTGGGTGAGTGGGTGGTGTGGGTGAGTGAGTGATGGNTGAGTGGGTGGTGGGTGATGGGGGTGAGTGAGTGGGTGGTGGTGGTGGNTGAGTGAGTGTGGAGTGGNTGGGTGAATGAGTGGGTGGGTGAGGGGTGAGTGAGTGGGTGAGTGGNTGGTGGGTGGGTGAGTGAGTGNNGTGGGTGAGTGGGTGGGTGAGTGAGTGGGTGAGTGGTGGTGGGTGGGTGAGTGAGTGNGTGGGTGAGTGGGTGAGTGATGGGTGAGTGGGTGGTGGGGGNTGAGTGAGTGGGTGCTGAGTGGGTGAGTGGGNTGGGGGTGAGTGAGTGGGTGAGTGGGTGGTGAGTGGGTGAGTGAGTGGGTGTGGGGGGTGAGTGGGTGGTGGTGGGTGGNTGAGTGGGTGAGTGGGTGTGGTGGTGAGTGAGTGGGTGAGTGAGTGAGAGGTGGGTGGGTGAGTGGGTGAGTGAGTGGATGGTGGGGGGTGAGTGAGTGGGTGAGATGGGTGGGTGGGTGAGTGGNGTGGGTGAGTGGGTGAGTGAGTGGGTGNAGGGGGTGAGTGAGTGGGTGAGTGAGTGGTGGTGGGTGGGTGAGTGAGGGNTGAGTGGGGGTGAGTGGTGGGNTGGTGGGTGGGTGAGTGAGTGGATGGTGGTGGGTAAGTGGGTGAGTGAGTGGGNTGGGTGGGTGGGTAGTGAGTGGGTGAGTGAGGGATGTGGGTGGGTGAGTGGGTGAGTGGAGTGGGTGGGTGAGTGAGTGGTGGGTTAGTGGGTGAGTGGGTGGAGTGGGGGTGAGTGAGTGGGTGAGTGGGTGAGTGGGTGGAGGGNTGAGTGGGTGGNTGGTGAGTGGGGTGAGGGNTGNGGGTGAGTGAGTGGGTGAGTGGGTGGTGGGTGGGTGAGTGGTGGGTGAGTGGGGTGAGTGGGATGGGGGTGAGAGTGNGTGAGTGAGTGGNAGTGGGTGGGTGAGTGNATGTGGGTGGGGGTGGTGAGTGAGGTGGATGGGGGGTGACTGAGTGGGTGAGTGAGTGGNNTGGTGGGGGGTGAGTGGGTGAGTGAGTGGGNTGGTGGNTGGGTGAGTGGGTGAGTGAGTGGGTGGTGAGTGGTGGTGAGTGTGGGTGGTGGGTGAGTGGGTGATGGGGGTGAGTGAGTGGGTGAGTGNGTGGNTGAGTGGGGTGAGTGGGNTGGTGAGTGAGTGGATNGGGTGAGTGAGTGNGTGGGTGAGTGGNGGGTGGGTGAGTGGTGGGTGAGTGGGTGGTGAGTGGGTGGATGGGGGTGACTGAGTGGGTGTGAGGGTGGATGAGTGGNTGGNTGAGTGNAGTGGNTGAGTGAGTGGGTGGGGGGGATGGGGTGAGTGAGTGGAGTGGTGGGTGGTGAGTGGGTGGTGAGTGGNTGAGTGGGTGGGTGAGTGGGGGTGAGTGGGTGGTGATGGGTGGTGGGTGAGTGGTGNTGGGTGGTGGAGTGAGTGGGTGGTGNATGGTGGTGGTGAGTGGGTGATGGGGGNTGGTGAGTGGGTNAGTGAGTNGNNTGGTGGNTGAGTGGTGGGTGAGTGGGTGAGTGGGTGAATGGGGGTGAGTGAGTGGGTGAGTGGTGGTGAGTGGGTGAGTGGGTGATGGGGGTGAGTGGGTGGTGGGTAGTGAGTGAGTGGGGTGGTGAGTGGGTGAGTGAGTGAGGTGGTGAGTGGNGTGGGTGAGTGGGTGAGTGGGTGGATGGGGGTGAGTGAGTGGGTGAGTGGNNTNGTGGGTGAGTGAGTGGTGAGTGGAGTGGTGAGTGGGTGNAGGGGTGAGTGAGTGGGTGAGTGGTGANTGGGTGAGTGNTGGGTGAGTGGGNTGGTGGGTGAATGGGGGTGCAAAAGTGGGTGAGTGGTGGATGGGTGAGTGGGAGGTGGTGGGTGGTNGCGAGTTTGTATTTGAGAGGGTCGTGACAGTACAGCGATCGTNTACAACGCATTGTNCAGTACGCAGTGCAGCTTACAGTGTCGCATCAAGCTTGGCGATGCTGTAATGCGGTGTTGTGGTGTAACAAATAGAAATAAATAATACTGTATAGAAAATAAAATGTAAATAAAAGTTTAAAAATACTTATAGAAATAAAATATGAAATAAAAGTTACAAAAATACTGTATAGAAAATAAAACATTAAAAAGTAACAAATAGAAATAAATACCGTANAGAAAATAAAACTTAAATAAAAATAACAAATAGAAATAAAAATGTTTAATTTCACNTCACCTTCAGTGCTGTGAGCGAGTAGCAGCAGCAGCAGCGCACGTGACACAAGCGGGGGGGGGGGGGTTCTGCCGGCACGTGACACAAGCCAGGGGCGGGGGGTCACGTGACGTCTGCNGGCCGTGACACAAGCAGGGGGCGGGGGGCGGGGCGGGGGGGTATGAGTCTCGCACGTGACCAAAGGGGCGGGGGGTCANGTGAGGCCGGTCACAGGGGGGAGTCACTGACGTTGCNGAACACAACCGGGGGGGGGGTCACGTGACATCTCGGACTGACACAAGCGGGGNCGGGGGGGGCACTTAGTGATCGGGGTCTTTTGGCGGAGCCGCTTTGCAGGGCAACGCCCCAGTGGGAGATTCGTTGNAGTACAGCTTAGCCCTCGTGACTCAGTTAGGATAAAATTATTTGAGTTTAACTTAGTTAGNGTAAAATTAGTTAGAGATAAAATTAGTATGAGTAACTTAGTNTACCCACTTAGAGTTTAACTTAGAGACCCACTAATTAGTCAGCAGTATACTCACTTAGAGTTTAACTTAGAGATTAACTTAGTTAGCCAGTTACTAACTCACCCACCAACCACCCACTCACCCACTCACTCACCACTCACTCACTCACTCNCCACTCACCACCCACCCACTCACTCACCCACTCACCNACTCACTCACCACTCACTCATCACTCACACTCACCCACCCACTCACNCACCCACTCACTCATCCACTCACCCACCACTCACTCACCACCANNTCACACTCACCCACCTACTCACTCACACTCACTCACTCACTCACCACTCACTCACCCACTCATCACCCACTCACTCACTTCCACTCACCCACTCACTCACTCACCACCACCACTCACCACTCACCCACCCACCACTCACCACCCCCACTCACTCACTCACCCACCACTCACCCACCCACTCACTCACTCACCACTCACTCACTCACTCACCCACCACCCAACTCACCCACCACCACCCACTCACCCACTCACTCACCNACTCACCCACCCACTCACTCACTGCACTCACCCACCACCNACTCACTCACTCACCNACCCCTCACCCCACTCACTCACTCACACTCACCACTCACTCACCACTCACTCACCACCCCCACANCACTCACCACTCACCCANCCAACTCATTCACCACTCACCACCCACTCACTCACCACCCACCACTCACTCACCCACCCACCATTCACNACTCACCCACTCACCCACCCACTCACCCACCACTCACTCACTCACCCACCANCTCACCCACCACTCACTCACTCACCACCCACTCACTCACTCACTCACCACCCACCCCTCACCCACCCACCATCCACTCACCCACTCACTCACCCACTCACCCACCCACTCACTCACCACTCACCCACCACCACTCACTCACTCACCCATGCCACTCACTGCACCACTCACTCACTCACTCACCCACTCACTCACTCACCCCCCACTCAACTCACCCACCCACTCACCCACCCACTCACTCACCACCACTCACTCACCACCNACTCACNCACCACCNACCCACCCACTCACCACTCACTCACCACCCACCACCACCNACATCACTCACTCACCCCCCACTCACTCACCCACTCACCCATCCACTCATTCACCCACTCACCACTCACCTCACTCACCCACCCANTCACTCACCACCCACATCACCACTCACTCACCACCCACTCACTCACGGGTCCACTCACTCACNCACCCACTCACCNACTCACCCACTCACTCACCCACCCACCACNCACTCACCCACCACCCACTCACACTACCCANCCACCCTCACCCACCCACCCACTCACTCACCACCACCACTCACCCACCNACTCACCCACTCACTCACTCACCCACTCACTCACCCACTCACCCATCCACTCATTCACCCACTCACCCACCACTCACTCACCNACTCACTCACCACCCACCCACTCACTCACTCACTCACCNACCCACCACTCACCCTCTCACTCACTCACTCACCCCCCACCANTCACTCAACCCACTCACCACTCACTCACTCACCCACCCACCCACTCACTCACTCACCNACTCACCACNCACCACCNACTCACTCACCCACCACTCACCACCANTCCTCCACCACCTCACCCACTCACTCACCACCNACCACCCACCACCACCACCCCACTCACTCACTCACCACCACTCACTCACCACTCACCANTCANCNACCACTCACTCACACCTCACNCACTCACTCACCCGCACTCACTCACACCACTCACTCACCCACTCACTCACCCACTCACCACTCATCACCCACTCACCACCATCACTCACCACCACTCACTCACTCACCCACCCACCNCCNACCACCCACTCACCACCCACTCACCCACCACTCACTCACCACCACCACTCACCCACCACTCACTCACTCACCCACCCACCACTCACTCACTCACCCACCACCCCTCACCCACCACCCACTCACCCACCACTCACCCACTCACCACCACCACTCACTCACTCACCCACCACCACTCACTCACCTCACCCCAACTCACCNACCACCACTCACTCACCCACTCACTCACCACCACCACTCACCCACTCACCCACCATCACCCACTCACCCACTCACTCACCNACTCACTCACCACCNACTCACCACTCACTCACCACCACTCACCACTCACCACCACTCACTCACCACCCACTCACCCACCACNCACTCACCCACCACTCACCACGTCACTCACCCACTCACCCACTCACTCACCACCACNCACCACCACTCACTCACTCACCACTCACCCACTCACCACTCACCACCCACCACCCACTCACTCACCACCACCCACTCACCNACTCACTCACCCACCACCACTCACTCACCACCCACCCATCACTCACCCACCACCACCACTCACCCACCCACTCACCACTCACTCACTCACCCCCTCACTCACCCACTCACCCATCCACTCATTCACCACTCACCCACCCACTCACTCACCCACCACACTCACTCACCCACCACCACTCACTCACCACTCACCACCCACCCACTCACTCACTCACCCACCCCCCCACTCACTCACTCACCACCCACTCACCCACTCACCCACCCACTCACCCACTCACCCACTCACCACACTCACTCACCCACCACTCACTCACCNACTCACTCACTCACCACTCACCACCCATCACCACTCACTCACCACTCACTCACCCATCCACCCACCTTCACCCACTCACTCACCCATCCACCCACTCACTCACCCACCCACCCACCCACTCACTCACCNACCCACCCACTCACCACCACTCACCCACTCACTCACCCACCCACTCACCACTCACTCACCCACCCACCCACCCAATCTACTTTTTACATGTAATTATCAATGTAAACACAGTTGTATAGTATGAATATGTACAAGATGCATAGCAGTAGTAATGTGGCTCCTACAATACTGTACTTCGTGAAGGTGACGAAAGTATATTTTTATTGGTATGACAACAAACATTTTTATAAATTTGAAGTTTTCGTGACTACAAGGATCAATACTTTTTGGTTCTTTCAGTAAAGTCACGTGGGTGAAAATAAAAAATATAATAAAAATAACAAAAAAAAATTAATAAGAATAAAATGAAATAATATTTAGTAATTTCCCTTTTTATTTTATTTTAAATATTTTGATTATCCATACTCTTTGGTTCTTTCGGTAAAGTCACAAAGGTGAAAAGAAAAATATAATAATTAAATTAATAAAAATTACATGTAGTTATTTTCTTTTATTTTTATTAAAGAAAATAAAATTAATACAAATAAAATGTAGTTATTTTAATTTTATTTTTATTAATTTTATATTTATTTCTTATTATTTTTATTTCCACCTACGTGACTTTACCGAAAGAACCAATAAGATGAATCCCTGCAGTCATGAAAGCTTTAAATCGAAATTATGCGTACGTGTGTTCACACATCTACATGCGGATAAGAAGAGCTCACGTGCACGTCGCTATGTACGAGTTCCCTAACACTGAAACGGAATTCTTGTTTTGCAAGCACAACGCAAGAACAATGTGATATTTGCTGTTGTCGTTAGTGTTCACGACGGTGTGGAGTCAATGTGTAGTAGAGTTACCTACTCGATGTTCACAAACTGGGAGAGCTAATCGTTGACAAGGTGTTCCCGCTCAAACTAACGGTCAGGGTCTCACAAGCTGAGAGCGCTGACCGTAAACAAGGTTGTCCCGCGCGACCTAACGGTCAGGGTCAGATAGGGTGAATTGGGATCGAAAAGCAGATTGGGAACGACCAATCACAGGGTTCCACAAGGTGGCCGGGATTGGACAACCCGGCCACGAACAAGTATAAAGCCAGAGCGCTCAGAGCTCTCGGTTAAATCACATGTGTAGTGTATAGTGTAGTGTATAGTAGTATAGTGTATAGTAGTGTAGTGTATAGTGTAGTGTATAGTAGTGTATAGTGTAGTGTATAGTGTAGTGTATAGTAGTGTAGTGTATAGTAGTGTATAGTGTAGTGTATAGTGTAGTGTATAGAGTAGTGTGTAGTGTAGTGTATAGAGTAGTGTATAGAGTAGTGTATAGAGTAGTGTATAGAGTAGTGTGTAGTATAGTGTAGTGTAAAGTGTACACATTACACGATACACTAAAAAACAACACTGAGAACGCGCTGCTGATGTTTTGTTGTGTGGCATCGTGATCACACTCTCCGTGTCTCTCTCCATGTCTCTCTCTCCGTGTCTCTCTCCGTGTCTATCTCCCCGTGTCTCTCTCTCCGTGTCTCTCTCCCGTGTCTCTCTCTCCCCGTGTCTCTCTCTCCGTGTGTCTCTTTCCCCGTGTCTCTCTCCCCGTGTCTCTCCCTGTGTCTCTCTCCCGTGTGTCTCTCTCCGTGTCTCTCCCTGTGTCTCTCTCCCCGTGTCTGTATCCCCGTGTCTCTCCACGTGTCATTTATCTCCCCGTGTCTCTCTCCGTCTCTCTTCCCATGTCTCTCTCCCCGTGTCTCTCTCCGTGTCTCTCTCCGTGTGTCTCTCTCCCCGTGTCTCTCTCCGTGTGTCTCTCTCCCGAGTCTCTCTCTGTGTGGCTCTCTCCCCGTGTCTCTCTCCCCGTGTCTCTCTCTCCCATGTCTTTCTCCCCGTGTGTCTTTCTCCCCGTGTGCGTCTCTCCGTGTGTCTCTAATTCTGTGTCTCTCACCCAGTGTGTGTCTCTCCCCGAGTCTATATCCGTGTCTCTCTCCCCGTGTGTCTCTCTCCCAGTATCCATCTCCGTGTCTCTCTCCCCGTGTGTCTCTCTCCCAGTATCCATCTCCCCGTGTGTCTGTCTCCCCGGGTCTCTCTCCCGTGTGTCTGTCTCCCCGTGTATCCCTCTTCGGTAACATTCTTCAAATCCGGGATACTCTCTCCGCTTCTCCTTCTCTCAGTAAGTACATAGATGCCTACACGGGGAAAGGGGGAGGGGAGGCACAGAGACAGAGAGACACTACAATTATACTGGCAGGAACGAAGTGAACCAGCCTACAATAGATTATATCGTCCGTCCGATGTCCGATTAGGTGTAGCAACATCGCCCCCTACTGCAAACACTTGGCAGGACCCTACAAAAACCTTTAGACTCAGTGAGGCTTTCCTGGCTAAACAAGTGTAATAATACATTATGTTTATATTCTTTGGTTATTCGCTCCTACCAGCCCACCGCGCAGGGACCTGTTCAACACAGCACAGAGCAAGGCAGTGTGTAGATTCCAGGCAGTTGGCACTCACCAACTCCCAGCGTCTCTTACCTGAATGTCTACGTCGACCATGTCTCCGTGTGTATATGTGTGTCTCTTGGTGTCTCTGTGTATCTCCATGTGTCTCTGTGTGTCTCTGTGTGTCTCCATGTGTCTCCGTGTGTCTCCGTGAGTGTCTGTGAGTCTCTGTGTATCTATGTGTGTCTCCGTATTTCTGTGTCTCTGTGTCTTCGTGTGTCTCTGTGTGTGTATCTCTGTGTGTCTCTGTATTTCTGTGTGTCTCTGTGTGTCTTCGTCTTTGTGTGTCTCTGTGTGTATGTCTCTGTGTGTGTGTCTCCGTGTGTGTCTCTGTGTGTGTCTCTATGTGTGTCTCTGTGTGTCTCTGTGTGTCTCCATGGGTCTCTGTGTGTGTGTCTCCATGTGTCTCCGTGTGTCTCCACGTGTCTCAGTGTGTGTGTCTCCGTGTGTGTCTCTGTGTGTGTCTATGTGTGTGTCTCCGTGTTGGAGGCAGTCGCCCTCCAACAACAACGGAGGGCGGAGGAGCGACGCTCACAACGAGCGGAGCGCCGGGTGGCTAAAGCACAGCAAGTTGACACAGTGGAGGCACAGATGGTGTATCAGCCAGTCATCTCGGTCAGTCGACCCGTGGCACCTCGGTCTGCCCTGTGACCTCCTGCCAGCGGGCATTCGATACTTCATGTGGCCTCAACCTGCACATAGCCTGGCACAAGCGCCGTGGTGACGTCACCGCCACCTAGTGGCGAATGGCGGTTGTTGTTGTCTCTGTGTCTGTGTGTCTCTGTGTGTCTCCGTGAGTCTCCGTGTGTCTCTGTGTGTCACCATGCATCTCTGCGTGTCTCCGTGTGTCTCCGTGTGTCTCCGTGAACCTCTGTGTGTCTCTGCGTGTCTCTGTGAGTCCACGTGTGTCTCCGTGTGTCTCACCACTGCGTCTCCCTTTGAATGATCTCGCCAGGACAATGAGGAGGCAGACGAGGGAGAAGATGAGAGGTGGGACTATGGCAACAACCAGCAGAGTCCCAGTACCCACATCACCACCACCCAGCACAGAGTCTTCCCACACACCATCATCATCATCAGCAGCGGCGGCGGCGATGGTGGTTTTGGAAATGGTGATGGTGGTGGTGCTGTCTACACAGACACAGGGAGACACGGTTAGACACGGGGTGAGATCAACAGACACGGTGAGACATGGGAAGACGTAGAGACATGGTGAGACATGGTGAGATACGGTGAGATACAGAGACACGGGGACACGGGGAGACATGGTGAGATACAGAGACACGGGGAGACACGGGGAGACATAGTGAGATAGAGAGACACGGGGAGACACGGTGAGACATGGTGAGATAAGAGTCACGGGGAGACACGGTGAGAGAGACACGGGGAGACATGGTGAGATAGAGAGTCACGGGGAGACACGGTGAGAGAGACACGGTGAGACATGGTGAGATAGAGAGTCACGGGGAGACACGGTGAGAGAAACACGGGGAGACATGGTGAGATAGACACGGGGAGACATGGTGAGATAGAGAGACACGGGGAGACATGGTGAGATAGAGAGACACGGGGAGACACGGGGAGACATGGTGAGATAGAGAGACACGGGGAGACACGGGGAGACATGGTGAGATACAGAGACACAGACACGGGGAGACATGGTGAGATACAGAGACACGGGGAGACACGGGGAGACATAGTGAGATAGAGAGACACGGGGAGACACGGTGAGACATGGTGAGATAGAGAGTCACGGGGAGACACGGTGAGAGAGACACGGAGACATGGTGAGATAGAGAGTCACGGGGAGACACGGTGAGAGAGACACGGTGAGACATGGTGAGATAGAGAGTCACGGGGAGACACGGTGAGAGAAACACGGGGAGACATGGTGAGATAGACACGGGGAGACATGGTGAGATAGAGAGACACGGGGAGACACGGGGAGACATGGTGAGAGAGACACGGGAGACACGGGGAGACACGTGAGACATGGTGAGAGAGACACGGGGAGACATGGTGAGAGAGAGAGACACGGGGAGACACGGGGAGACATGGTGAGAGAGAGACACGGTGAGACATGGTGAGACACGGTGAGAGAGAGAGACACGGGGAGACACGGTGAGGCAAGGGTCACGGGGTGTGAGGGTGACTTCCAGAGCCCCCGCGCTACATGGTGAAATAGAGAGTCACTTAGTGACATTGTGAGAACGACAAGATACAGAGTGTCGAGGTGACGCGCTCACACATGGTGAGCGACAGCGANGCGGGGGGTCCCCAGGCGAAAGGGAGATGTAGAGCCCCTCGTCCCCGTGGAGACGCGCGAGATGGTGACACGTCACGGGGAGCTCCAGTGAGCTAGAGAGACACGCGGGTCCCGGTGAGACACGGAGACACAGAGAGACGTGGGATAGAGAGAGACACGGAGAGAGAGACACAGGGAGAGACAGAGAGAGAAACACAGCGACACAGAGACAGAGATACAAAGAGAGACAGAGAGAGAGACAGAGACATGGGGATAGAGAGAGAGACACAGAGAGAGAGAGAGACACAGCGACACAGGGGGAGACACGAGAGAGAAAGAGAGAGAGACAGACACGGGGAGACAGACACGTGAGACAGAGAGAGACAGAGAGAGACAGAGAGAGAGAGAGAGAGAGAGAGAGAGACACAGCGACACAGGGGGAGACAAACACAGAGAGAGACAGGGAGAGACACATGGGAGAGAGNCAGAGAGAGAGAGAGACACACAGCGACACAGAGACAGAGATCAAAGAGAGACAGAGAGAGAGACAGAGACATGGGTAGAGAGAGAACACAAGAGGGAGAGAGAGACACGCGCACAGAGAGGGAGACAAACACGAAGAGAGAGGACAGCAGCAGAAGAGACAGCAGAGACAGAAAGAGACAGAGACAGAGGAGACGAGAGAGAGAGACAGAGAGAGAGACACAGCGCATCCAGAGAGGGAGACAAACACGAGAGAGACAGAGAGAGAGACAGNGGACAGAGAGAGACGAAAGNGACAGCGAGAGACAGAGAGAGACACAGAGAGAGACACACAGCGACACAGAGACAGAGATACAAAGAGAGACAGAGAGAGAGACAGAGACATGGGGATAGAGAGAGAGACACAGAGGGAGAGAGAGACACAGCGACACAGAGAGGGAGACAAACACAGAGAGAGAAAGAGAGAGAGACAGACAGAGACAGAGAGAGAGAGAGACAGAGAGAGAGAGACACAGCGACACAGAGAGGGAGACAAACACAGAGAGAGACAGAGAGAGAGACACAGAGAGAGAGACAGAGAGAGAGACACACAGCGACACAGAGACAGAGATACAAAGAGAGACAGAGAGAGAGACAGAGACATGGGGATAGAGAGAGAGACACAGAGAGGGAGAGAGAGACACAGCGACACAGAGAGGGAGACAAACACAGAGAGAGAAAGAGAGAGAGACAGACAGAGACAGACAGAGACAGAAAGAGACAGAGACAGAGAGAGACAGAGAGAGAGAGAGACAGAGAGAGAGACACAGCGACACAGAGAGGGAGACAAACACAGAGAGAGACAGAGAGAGAGACAGAGAGACAGAGAGAGACAGAAAGAGACAGCGAGAGACAGAGAGAGAGACAGAGAGGCAGACAGAGACAGAGAGAGGCAGAGAGAGACAGAGACAGCGCTTGCCGCTCACCCTTGACGCTCTTGAAGTAGAGTGTCTGACCGTGAGGGTTGCTCCACTGAATTGGGTCTAAATCCGGATTGTCTGACACGGTGCAGCGTAGCGTGGCCGTGTCTCCCTCAGACACCGTGTCTCCCGTAGCCCACACAGAGAGCGGAGCAGCTGCATGGGAGAGACACGGGGAGAGAGAGACACGGGGAGAGAGACACGGGAGAAGAGAGNGAGAACACGGGGAGAGCGGAGAGAGACACGGGGAGAGAGACACGGGGAGAGAGACACGGAGAGACGGGGAGACACAGAGAGAGACACGGGAGAGAGACACGGGGAGAGACACGGGAGAGAGAGACAAGGGAGAGACACTGGGAGAGACACAGGGAGAGAGACACGGAGAGAGAGAGAGACACGGGGGAGAGAGAGACACGGGAGAGAGACATGGGGAGAGAGACACACGGGGAGAGAGACATGTGACAGAGACACGGGAGAGAGAGACACAGGGAGAGAGACACAGGGAGATAGACATGGGAAAGAGACGTGGGAGAGAGACATGGGAGAGAGACACGGGAGAGAGACACAGGAAGAGAGAGACATGGGAGAGAGACATGGAGAGACAGGGAGAGAGACACACGGGGAGTGACACGAGGAGAGAGACACTGGGAGAGAGAGATATGGGAGAAAGAGAGTAAACTAAACTAAATATAAAAACTAAAACTCAAACTTTGTTTTCGTATTGACCAAGCCCCACTCTTGACGCTCTTTGTCTCCACTGAGGAGGGGGACATCTTGATCGTCATCAAAGAGACACCACAGAGACCCACAGACACCCATAGACACCCACAGAGACCCACAAAGACCTATAGACACCACAGACACCCATAGACACCCACAGAGACCCACAGAGACCTATAGAGACCCATAAACACCCACAGAGACCCAAAGAGACCCACCTCCACTTACACCTTCTCTACCTCCTCCACCTCCTCCACCTCCTCCACCTCCTCCTCCACCTCCTCCACCTCTTCGTGCCGCTCCATTTTCCCCGCCGCGTGGGGTGCACGGAGCGCTGGCGGCGGCGTTCGCCAGGAGGAGGAAGGGCGCCAGCGGCGGTGCCAAGGGCAGCGCCATCAGCGTCGCCAGCGAGCGCAGGCGGCACGAGGAGGAGGAGGAGCTCACGCCGCTGGCGGGGGCTGAGAGCGTCGCCTTGCCGCCCGCAGACACCGAGGGCGGGCGTGGGGAGGTGGGCAGGGTGGTGGTGGTGGTGGTGGGGGGGGGTGGTGGTGGTGGTGAGGGGGNGTGGGGGGGTGTAGTGTGGGGGGGTGGTGGTGGTGGNGGGGGGTGTGTGGTGGGGGGGGGTGGTGGTGGTGTAGTGGGGTGGTAGTGGGGGTGGTAGTGGGGTGGTGGTGGTGGGGGGGTAGTGGTGTTGGTGGTGATGATGGGGGTGGTGGTGGTGTTGGTGATGTTGGCGGTGGTGGTGGTGGCTGCGAAAGCAGGGAGACGGGAAATTAGTGGCAAATGGCGGTTGTTGTCTGTGTGTCCCAGCATGTCTTTGTCTGCGTGTGTCTATGTGTCTTTTAAAATGTGTGTCTGTGTCCATCTGTGTGTGTCTGTGTGTGTCTGTGTCTGTCTGTGTGTGTCTCTGTGGAGGAGGCTCGTGAAGGACGCTACTGGGCAGTTGGAGGCAGTCGCCCTCCAACAACAACGGAGGGCGGAGGAGCGACGCTCACAACAACGAGCGGAGCGCCGGGGGGCTAAAGCACAGCAAGTTGGCACACTAGGGGCACAGGTGGTGCATCAACCAGTCATCTCGGTCATCTCAGTCAGTCGACCCGTGGCACCTGCTGGGTCTGCCCCGTGACCTCCTGCCAGCGGGCGTTCGATACTTCACGTGGTAGCCTCAAGGTGCACTTGGTCTGGCACAAGTGGGGAGCGGTGGTGCAGCGGTTAGCGTGCTGCGCTATGAACCTGGCGACCTGGGTTCGATTCCCGCTCACGGCCAACACCAGTGACGATTATCTGAACAGGTCCTGGGCCTCCCCTAGGTCGACTCAGCCTGAAATGAGTACCTGGTGCGGTGTGTAAACATCGCCACTGGGGAAACAAAGGCGGTCGGCGTGGTGCTGGCCACCCACCCTTCGTGTACCGTTCCGGCCTTCATAGGTGCTCGCTAACAGCACTTGCCCCTACAGTCTGTCAAGGCTATACGTGGGGATCTTTGTCTGTGTGTGTGTGTCTGTGTGTGTGTGTCTCTGTGTGTCTGTGTGTGTGTGTGTCTGTGTGTCTGTGTGTGTCTGTGTGTGTGTCTGAGGTAGAGAGAGAGAGGTGGTGAGGTGAGCGTCTCTCACCGTTGACGTCGAGCCAGGCGTAGGCCCTGGGGCTGTCCGAGCTGGAGAGGGAGCAGCTGTAGAGCCCCTGGTCCAGCGCGGTGACGTGGCTGATGCGGAGGTCCGCTCTGCTGTAGCTCCACGTCGTCCGATAGACACGCGGCTCGTTGAGGGCTGAGACACGGGGAGACACGGAGAGACAGAGAGAGACGTGGGGATAGAGAGAGACAGAGAGACAAAGAGAGAGAGAGACACAGCGACAGAGAGAGACACGCGGCTCGTTGAGGGCTGAGACACGGGGAGACACGGAGAGACAGGGAGAGACGTGGGGATAGAGAGATAGAGAGACAGAGAGAGGGAGACAAAACACAGAGACAGAGAAAGACAGAGACAGAGAGAGAGACAGGAGAGAGAGACACAGTGACACAGAGATACAAAGAGAGTAAGAGAGAGACATGGGGATAGAGAGAGACACAGAGAGAGAGACACAGCGACACAGAGACAGAGATACAAAGAGAGACAGAGAGAGAGATATGGGAATAGAGAGAGAGACACAGCGAGAGAGAGAGATAGGGAGAGAGACAGGGAGAGACAGGGAGAGACATGGGATAGAGAGACAGAGAGGGAGACAAAACACAGAGACATAGAAAGACAGAGAGACAGAGAGACAGAGGGACAGAGAGAGACGTCTGGATAGAGGGAGAGACAAAGAGAGAGACACAGCGAGAGAGAGACAGGGAGAGAGACAGGGAGAGAGACAGGGAGAGAGACAGGGAGAGACAAAGGGACAGAGACAGAGGGACAGAGACAGTGCTTGCGCTCACCTGCGTACTTAAGGAAGTGGTATGTCTTCCCGTAAGGGTTGCTAAACACTATATCGATGTGGTACGGATTTCTCGACACCGTGCAGATAAAAACGGCCGTGTCTCGCTCCATGTATGTCATGATCCACACAGAGATAGGAGGAGCTGTTTGGGAGACACACGGGAGAGAGACACTCACCCACTCACTCACTCACCCACCCACTCACTCAGTCACTCACTCACCCACCCACTCACTCAACCACTCACTCAACCACTCACCCACCCACTCACCCACCACTCACTCAACCACTCACTCACCACTCACCCACACACCTACTCATTCACTCACTTACCCACCCACTCACTTACCCACCCACTCACTTACCCACCCACTCACTCACCACTCACTCACCAACCACCACACACAGATCACTAACCATTGCTGCCTACAAAATGCCATCACGTCAAACGTTGACTGCCCGTGCTTCGACTTTGCGATACCGATGCAAATTATCGAGACATTTTTGCCTTGGCAGTGCAGCACAAAAGGCCCCCCCAACCAACTCCTCCCGACCCCCTCGAAATCTCAGTGGGCGCCTTACCTGGTGAACTAAAATAACAAGAGTGAGTGGTTTGTAAAACAAGACAGAGGCTCATACGTGATGGGCGAGGCTGACCGCTCACGTCCACCACCATCAGCAGCAGCAGCAGCTGGACTTGAAGCAGCCTCCAGACAGCCATCGTGAACCCAGAGCGCGACCTCGCTCTGTCCTCTCCAAGGAGAACCCTGTGGTGGTGGCGGTGCTGGTGGTGGAAGAGGCAGAGAGAGACACGGAGAGACACGTGTGGACATCATTGTTGTTACAGTGCACGTCGCTGTTCAAGTTCAAGTACTAGGTGTAGCCCTGTGAGCCATTCGGCTCTTGAATCGGGTGCAACCGCAACAAACAAAAANCAAGAACAAAAAAACATCTTAAGTGAATATATGACTAAGTGCAAACAGAAAATCCAAGAAAAGACGGAAAATATTGCAGAAAAAACACCGTGTACACCAACGCTGTGTGCAAAAATCCCAGTGGGATGCAAGTCAAACAACAACAGCTGTTGCCATAGAGATCATCAGCAGCAGCAGCAGCNTCGTCATCCATTACACCCCTCGCCATCGATCAGCAGCCCTCAGCTACGTACGCTGCGAACCAAGTTCAGCGCACGTGGCTAGCACGTGCTGAGGGTAGAGTAATGGCGGCATGAGTGGTGACGTCACACTCGCCTCGGGAGCAGTGACGTCATGTCCACCCTCGGGTTGTTTGAGGGGGACCGGTGACGTAGAGGGGGGGGGACTGTAGCCAATATACAACCGATGACGTCACTCACTTGCATTGTACACAGTGAGATACAGTCTACACACAGATACAGTCTATAATGTAGACTGTTTAACAGATACAGTCTATAATGTAGACTGTTTGCACACAGATAAGTCTACAATGTAGAATGTCTACAGGTACAGTCTATAATGTTGACTGTCTGTAGATACAGTCTATAATGTAGACTGTCTACAACAATATAAAAACAGACTTTGTCTAGAACCCGCCATAATGAAGCTGTAACATTAACAAGTGATATCTAACATACTTTGTGTAGAACCAAGCCGTGGTGAAGCTGTAACATTAATAAGTAATATTAAAACGTGTTTAGAACCACGCCTTAGGATTGCAGAACTGCACGCGACTCCAGGAAGTGCCCCCCCCCNGCTTGCTGCGACGTAAGGGACCGCGGCGATTTGCATCCAGCGTGAGTTGTCGATAAGGGACCGCGACGATTTGCAGCCAACGTGAGTTGTGCGTGGACAATTAAGACCCAAGCCGAAACATAAGAGCTAATAAATCGTGTTTACAAATACTTTTTATTGATATTTATGATAGAATATCGTGTTGTCATCGGTATGACATACGTATACCAAGTTTGCAGTCGATACCACATTGGGAAGTGGGTTAAAATTAGTTACAGGATTTGAGGATGAGTTTATTAAAAGCGTGTGAAATAATGTTTAAAATAAATGTTGTTATGCGTGTGAGTATAGATCGAATGGGCTAATGTTGTTAGACTGCACACATTTTCATTATTGTTACACGCTTTTATTAACTCACTCTGTTGTTGTCGTATCCTGCTGCTGTATATTTGAGTTTGCGTGTCTCTCATCATCACGGTGGCTAGGAGATGTTGACTACCTCGCTGGTGCAGGAGGTCGTGGGTGCGATCCGACCCTGACACCTGCTGCTGTAGATTTGGAGTTTGCGTGTCTCTCTCTCATCATCGTCAAATACTTATTTCCCTCTTTAAAATGCAAATCAATTTATAACATTTTTGAAATGCGTTTTTCTCGATTTTGTTGTTGTTATTCTGTCTCTCACTGTTCAAATAAACCTACCGTTACAATTATAGACTGATCATTTCTGTGTCTGTGGGCAAACGTACAAAATCAGCAGGGGATCTAATACTTTTTCCCCTCACTGTAGAATACCAAATGTAATTAATATACGTTTACTAATGTACGTACAAACAAAAATAGTTGATGGAAAACGCTGCAAAAGGTTACCAATTTTTAATGAATGGTGATTACTTGTTATTGGATTAAATTTGTTTTTATTTAAAACACGAATTATATCTCTTAAAGCCCTGGTCTGTAGAATATCAAATTGAATTAATCCCTTAAGTTGTCCTATTTGACTTAAAATATGTTTCTATCTTTAGGTACCTTTTGAGTTACAGGAGTGTGCAAGAGTTAGTTCCATATTAGGGCAAGATTTCAAACAGGACCCTGCGGGTGGGCTGGTAGGAATAATACTCAGTACCGGTACAGGGATATCGACCGGGTATAGAGGAGTTAAAGAAAAAATACTGTATTCTAGTGTCACGTTAATTAAAAGTGTTTGTTTTGACAAGAAACGTTGTGAGATTTAAAGACTCGTAGTCTTTCATTTCCAAACGATCACATCTGAGATTAATTGACCTTAGATGGGAAACTCGAATGCATTTACTAGTATAAATGTGAAATAAAATAGAGGGAATAAACGGCACCTTGGTGCATTTTATGTCGTCTACATCGAGTTGAATAAACGGGCGTTTGACATATTCCTATAACAGTACTACATTGAGCGGTGTTTGTTTGGTACTTCGAGTTTTTATTCGCGCGCACGACATGGATACCGAAAACAACCACGACTTTTAGGTCAAGATTTCAACAAGGTGTGTTCTCTAAAGATTGTCGTGCAGACGTGCGAGGCTGGGATTGATTGCAGTGAATGTCGGGACAGCGTGTTCATTAATCATCTTAAAGTATTTTGGGTTCGATCACATAAGTATCAATGTTGTGTCGTAACCCTCCACCACCCGACACAGCCAGTAAGGTTTGTCACGTAAACAACGCACCAATTAATTACTAGTATAGTGTATAGTAGTGTATAGTGTAGTGTATAGTGTAGTAGTGTATAGTGTAGTGTAGTAGTGTATAGTGTAGTGTATAGTAGTGTATAGTAGTGTATAGTAGTGTAGTAGTGTAGTGTATAGTAGTGTAGTGTATAGTGTATAGTAGTGTAGATTTGTTTCTTGAAATAATTCCCGACGCCCCCGAGCTCACAGCCACTCACGGCCGCGTGCGTGCCTCCCAGTGTGCACCACCAAACGGCGTTCGGTTAGACCCCCTCCCTAGACTCCTCCCCGTGAGTCACCGAATGCCGCTGAAGGTGGCGACGCAAAGCAAACCCCTTGCCGCACACTGCGCACACGTATGGCCTCTCCCCCGTGTGCTTCCTTGCGTGCACGCGCAAGCTGTCCACCTGCGTGAACCCCTGCCCGCACTCGTCGCACACGTACGTTCTCTCGCCCGCGTGCGTCCTGGCGTGCCTCTTCATGTCGGAGCAGCCGGGAAAACTCTTCCCGCAATCCTCGCAAACGTACGGCCTCTCGTCCATGTGCGACCTCACTCGCAGGTTCAAGTTGCAGGCCTGCGCGGAGCCCTTCCCGTACTCCTCGCAAACGTACGGCCTCTCGTCCGTGTGCGACCTCACTCGCAGGTTCAAGTTGCAGGCCTGCGCGGAACCCTTCCCGTACTCTCGCAAACGTACGACCTCTCGTCCATGTGCGACCTCACTCGCAGGTTCAAGTTGCAGGCCTGCGCGGAGCCCTTCCCGTACTCTCGCAAACGTACGGCCTCTCGTCGTGTGCGACCTCACTCGCAGGTTCAAGTTGCAGGCCTGCGCGGAACCCTTCCCGTACTCCTCGCAAACGTACGACCTCTCGTCCGTATGCGACCTCACTCGCAGGTTCAAGTTGAAGTCGTGCGCAAAGCCCTTGCCGCACTCGGCGTACACGTACTGCTTCTCGCCCGTGTGAGTCTCGAAGTGGGGAAAGCCGCACTGCCCACGCGTGCCGCTGTCGCCGGCGCGCTTGCAGTCTTCTTGTCTGCTGCAAAGGTACGGACGGGCGGGGAGGATGGTGTGGTGGGAGCATTGTACAACAGGCGTCAGGGTCGGGATCGAACCCAGGACCTCCTGTATACCAGGCGAGGTAGTCAACATCTCATAGCCACCGTGATGATGATGAGAGATCGAACCCACGACCTCCTGTATCCAGGCGAGGTAGTCAACGTCTCATAGCCACCGTGATGATGATGAGAGAGAGATCGAACCCACGACCTCCTGTATCCCAGGCGAGGTAGTCAACGTCTCATAGCCACCGTGATGATGATGAGAGAGAGATCGAACCCACGACCTCCTGTATACCAGGCGAGGTAGTCAATGTCTGCTATCCACCGTGGTGCCACCGTGCTCACCAGCATCGATGTCTTGCAGGCTCTCCGTAGAGTCTGGCCGCTTCCCAAGCGCTGCATTATCGTCCATTTCTTGCTTGACGAATCTGGCGGGGGAATGCAAATAAAAACAACGACAATGAACGTAGACAACCAAATAGATAAATAATAAATATATAAATGTTGCGCCGTCGTTAAACCCGCCACCACCCGACACAGCCATTTAGTAAGGTTTAGTACAACAGGAACAGACCGTGCCAATTCATTACGCAGTACGGCACTACTGTGGAGTGTATAGTGTAGTGTATAGTTTATCCACCGGCTGTAGTAGTAGTATCCAAACTCTATAATAGTGTAATAAAAGGACTCAGACACTTCTTGCTGACTCCGTGTCCTTTATTTGGGTTCGCGTTCTCCTTCCCACACGGCACTCCTCCTGAGACTCTCTCCCTGGCAGCCCCACATCTGCCTTCGCTCCCGTAGCCTTCCACGCTCCTGCAGCTCCGCTGCAGGCTCTTGGTACAGCCCTCTGGCTGCTCCCCCAGCAGCTCCATCGCTGCTCCGTTCCTCCGTGCGTGGCGATCTCGCCACCTCCCAAGTCAGCCCTTCGTGGCCTCTATGGCTATCTCGCCATTTCCTACCTCAGCCCTTCGTGGCCTCTGTGGCTATCTCGCCATCTCCAACCTCATCCTCCACTCTCTCTTCCACCCGCTGGCTGGCGCCGTCATCAGCCCTCAGCCACCAGGCTGAGGCACGGCGACCACCCAACGTGTTCACCACCTTCACTCCCCGACTGCCCAGATAGCTTCCTGTCTCCCCGCTATAACTTCTCCCCNACGTCACCCTGACTCCTCCCTCTCGGATCGTCATATCCGCCCCGCCCATTTACGCCCGCATTACACTACCCTCCCCGTAGAGAAATCCCAGCCGTCCTCGCTGAAACAGAACAAATAATGCGGGCGAAGGCATCACAATCAGGAGTCCCCAGACACAACGGAGATTATAACAACAACAACACAAGCAACGAAAGGGAGGGATCAGGAACCGGAACAGAACACCGGCCTGTCCTCCGCGCAACAACAAGAATAAGAATGGCACAATGAACAAAACGGCAACTGACACGCAAGAACGGCCAACGCGCACAACCAGAAATGTGATGTTTTAGTGCGTGTCCATGTTGCAGTTCCATCCGCTCGGCTCAAGTCCAACGTCAAAGAGAAGTGGTAGAGCAGAACGACGAACGGCGCTCAATTGCTCCTTCAAGTCCTCATCCAGCTAGCACACCAGGTAACACCCAGTGCGACGGGAGCTGAAGATCTGTGACGAGAAGGAGAATCCAATCCCTGAGGCACAGCACAACAACGCACATCCGCATGTCGTACACGACAGCCACCCGGCCTCAGGGTAGTGGAGATGATGTAAATCCAGCCCGCTTAAAAAAAACTCCCCATAAATACCAAAATAACGCAATGGATGCCCCAGTATTTACATTTTAACAATATTATTTACACGTGACAACAACAACAACAAAATTTTCTGCTCTTACCACCAGCAGTCCTCCCTTGAGGACCAGCAGACATCGCACGTACACAGCATGTACCCACGGTCACTCTCAGCAACCCAACAAAACGCCTAATCGCACACCTCGCGTGGAGAGAGCCACGCTCCCAGCGGTAATGTTTAACTCGCCCTAACCCCACCGTGGTCGTCAACCCACAGCAACATCCACTGACCATACTCTCAGCTAGTGCAATTTCGGGATGAGCAGCAACTCGGCCACGCTCCTCCCTTACTATCCNATCAGAGATGGACACACACCAGCCTCGTATAGTCCGATGCTTTATAGCCCAGGGAAGGTTCATCCCCAGCAATGCCAGACCCCTGTACTCCCCCACGGGCAATGTTCTCTTATAGAGACAATAACACCCTAACCAGATCCGTGAGCCCCGGCACACCAGGTTCAGTCTGCCACCGCACAACTGAACCATGACTCCCGAGCCATATGAGCACATGGCCCATTAGTTTAAGACATACCACGGAGGTTTCGCCTCCGGGCTGTCAGGTCAGCCATCAGCCATAGCCCGATGTGACCACAACTCGTGCATCACCCAATCAACAATGGCAGGCATAACAGATGGAATATTTGCCCACCCCGGTTTTTCCCGCGCGCTCAAAATGGCGTCCCCTTCGCCAGCGCGTTCGCGCAATCTCTCGCGCGCACTCAAAATGGCGGCCCTTTCCGCAAAGCGCATCGTCGCCATACCCGCGTGCGCGCAAAATGGCGGCCCAACGTGCGAACACGTGGCCAGTTTTCTCCATTCGTGCACCCCAGCTTCCCTTAGCTGGGGTCACAAGACGCATCCCCCGTCACGTTATAACAACCCACCAACGATAGACGCACAGCCCAGCTTGCTGCGCACAGCTGTCATATCGTGGAATTTTTAACCAATATTTTACCAACCACATTGGTTACACAACCCAACTCGCAAAGCAACTCGTGGCTGCATGCGATCAACCGAATACGCGACGCCACTTGGCGCCAATTTACGATCCATTAGCATTAACATCTAAGCCACCCACAACGGCGTCATCGCGCACCTCATTCTCAAAAGCTCAATTACCCATAATATACACGCAATCTCGTGTGCACAACACCCATACAACCAAATTTTTGGGTCCCCTCTATAATATACACGCAATCTCGTGTGCACAACACCCATACAACCAAATTTTATGGTCCCCTCTATAATATACACGCAATCTCGTGTGCACAACAACCATACAACCAAATTTTTGGGTCCCCTCGAATTTGTTACCAATTTCCAACAGGTACGCACAATATAATAACAATCCCAATTCCAATAATCAACCACTGCATCGCACCCCATAACCATACAGAACAGTATAACAGCACATACAATCAGCATATTGCGATCACACGCGTACATTTAAACACAATAGCAAGCAGATCTGCAGGCAACCAACACACCATTAATCCTGTCGTAACTTTGCAGCAACAACACAATTATTCTCTCTCTTGCAACAATCGCATCGCACACAGCACCTCGCAGCACAATACACCAAAATTTTTTTCAATTAAGCCCATCGCACAAGGTAACCCACAATATACAGCGCAAGATACCCGACGCTCCCAAGTTAATAATTAACTTCACCATCAAGATAACAACTCCACGCAGCAGCCCACACACACAATTTGACACTCAGCAACTACAGCAGACTCTCCGTCCATTCTCAACACACGCACACACTTATATTGACACCAAGCAACAAGCAGATAGCGCGTTCATCGTTATTACACACACATACACACAGTCCCGAACCGCGCTCCGCACAATCGAGTCATAAGAGAAACCCAAATAGCCCCCNGGCCCTCGAAAGATGAGTGAGGTGTGTGTTAAGGCGGGTGCGTATCGTTATGACTCGCCCGGGCTGCAGCAAGAAGAGGACGGCAGGGTGGCAACTTGAGACGCCTCGCAGAACTCGTTCGGCGACTTGACGGCTCCGTTGTCACGCACCCGAGCCAGGACGGAAGCTCCCGCCCCAGCAGCTGCAGCATCGGCGTCTTCTCCTCGCAGCACCCCCTCGAAAACAGCAGCTCACAGCAGGCTGCTCACCCGCGGCACCTCCAGATGGCAGCGCAAGGCTGCCTCTCCGCCGCGATGTTGAAGATGGCGGCGTCCTCCCGCCGCGGTGAAGACAAGATGGCGGCTTCCCGCCGTTTTTCCCCTGCCACGCCCAAGATGGCGTCTTCGTGCCACGTGGCAATGGCGCTGGCAGCGCAGGAAAGGCAGAGGCCTGCGGATCACCACCGGCCTCCCGTCGTCGTCCTCGCGTGGTGAACTCACACAGTTGCGCCAGCACGATTTTCAAGGTCCCCATCTGCATCGCCATCTGTCTCCATCGTAAGTTGGCGTCCTCCGGCTGACAGGTCCACCGACGCGGCGACACCTTGCTCACCGGACCCGTACTCGTTCCAGAACGGATCTCCTCTTCCATCGCAGGCAGGTCCACCGTCTGAGGAAGGTCGTCGTCGTCGGATGATGTAGCAGGAATATTCTTTTTTTTTTCTCAGTTGTTTGAGATGCCGTTTCACTTCTGACTCCAGTGTAATAAAAGGACTCAGACACTTCTTGCTGACTCCGTGTCCTTTATTTGGGGTTCGCGTTCTCCTTCCACACGGCACTCCTCCTGAGACTCTCTCCTGGCAGCCCCACATCTGCCTTCGCTCCGTAGCCTTCCACGCTCCTGCAGCTCCGCTGCAGGCTCTTGGTACAGCCCTCTGGCTGCCCCCCAGCAGCTCCATCGCTGCTCCGTTCCTCCGTGCGTGGCGATCTCGCCACCTCCCAAGTCAGCCCTTCGTGGCCTCTATGGCTATCTCGCATTTCCTACCTCAGCCCTTCGTGGCCTCTGTGGCTATCTCGCCATCTCCAACCTCAATCCTCCACTCTCTCTTCCACCCGCTGGCTGGCGCCGTCATCAGCCCTCAGCCACCAGGCTGAGGCACGGCGACCACCCAACGTGTTCACCACCCTTCACTCCCCCGACTGCCCAGATAGCTTCCTGTCTCCCCGCTATAACTTCTCCCCCACGTCACCCTGACTCCTCCCTCTCGGATCGTCATATCCGCCCCGCCCATTTACGCCCGCATTACAATAGTACTAACTTCACAGCGTGTAGTGGTGAGGCTTAGTCCCGTGCAGAGCCCTAGCCTCGCCTAGATTGCCCAGCTGGCCGAGGTGGCACCTTTGCAGGCTGAGGCTGGGCTGCTACCCCCCACCACCACCATCCCCCACCCGCTCTACAATAATATCATCCAAGGACTATAATAGTAGTATCTACGACCAGAGTCACAAACGGGTTTTGATTCCTTACCCGTACCCGTCGCACCAAGGTCGCAAACGGGTACCCGTACCCGTACCCGGCCGGTACGGGTAGGGTACGGGTATCGGGTACCTGATTGCGACCTCTGGGATGAAGCCATGTTGCAGGCGCCAGTGGGTTGATTCTAGGAACTTGAATTGTGAGAAGAGACAAGACGTTGGGAAATGAGTGACAAACAGTTACTCACCAATGACTCACGGTCTACGTACCCGGCCGCACCAGGGTCGCAAACGGCTACCCGTACCCGTACGGGTAGCCGGGTATCGGGTAGGGTACGGGTATCGGGCGGTTGCGACCTCTGCTACCGACCCTATAGTAGTAAGTGCTGCACACATTGGGGAGAAGAGGACATCACACTGAAGAATTCACCTCATAATTCCGCCCCACCGATCACACTGAAGAATTCACCTCAGCGGTGGCGACTTTCTCGCGCATGCGCAGATGCGTGGCCTGGAACCACCATGTGCTAATGAAAGGGAATACATTGTTAATTTAACCACTTTAAACTTGACAGATGTGAAATACGAATAGCGCTTTTCCGTCGCGGGCATACGGTGTGGTATCTGTGTACTTTTTCGATGCGTAAAACCCCACAGTTTGTAAGTGAAACACGTCACAAGGTACCCGCGCAAACAGGCAGACAGACACACAGACGAAAGATGACTTTCATAGGTAAGGTATCGTGTAGTGTATAGTGGTGTAGNAGTGTATAGTGTAGTGTATTAGTGTATAGTGTAGTGTATAGTAGTGTATAGTGTAGTGTGTATAGTGTAGTGTATAGTAGTGTGTAGTAGTTTATAGNAGTGTATAGTGTAGTAGTGTATAGTGTAGTAGTGTAGTGTATGTAGTAGTGTAGTGTATAGTGTATAGTGNAGTGTAGTGTAGTAGTGTAGTAGTGTATAGTGTAGTGTAGTAGTGTATAGTGTAGTGTATAGTGTAGTAGTAGTGTATAATAGTGTAGTGTAGTGTATAGTGTAGTGTATAGTAGTGTATAGTGTAGTGTAGTAGTGTATAGTGTAGTGTATAGTGTGAGTGTGAGTGTATAGTGTAGTGTATAGTGTATAGTGTAGTGTATAGTAGTGTGTAGTAGTGTATAGNGTAGTATAGTGNAGTATATNGTGTGAGTAGTGTAGTGTATAGTGNAGTGTATAGTGTAGTGTATAGTGTAGTGTAGTGTATAGTGTAGTGTATAGTAGTAGTGTAGTATAAAGTACGTGNAGTGTATAGTGTTAGTGTGNAGTGTATAGTGTAGTGTGTAGTGTATAGTTGTTGTGGGTCTNGTGTAGTGTAGTGTGTAGTGTGTAGTGTGTGTATACGTGTAGTGTATAGTGTAGTGTGTAGTGTATAGTGTAGTGCAAGGCCTAGTGGAGACAACATTGGGGGGCCAGTTTTCCAGGTGTCGGGGTCCTCCCCCCAGAAAAATATCAAATTTGAAAACTAATTTCCTGCATTTCCTGCCTAAAACAACAAATTCACCAACACATGGGATGGACTTTTTATAATTTTTTTTTTTNACTGTCTAACAGTGTATTGTATTGCATTGCTCTGAACTTGTTTTTTTTTTAATTTCTTGCTTTATTGGGTTTGAACGGATTAATAAAGTACAACCACAACATATACGAACTAGATTACAAGGCAATCAGATATACCAAGGTTTAGCAAATGTTGTTTTTATTTACAAAGCATTAAATTATTGTTTTTTAAAAATAATATATAACTCTCTTTGACGTATATTCAGTGATCTTTAGCTCTTACGGCTCTCCCAGTGGCGATGTTCACAACCACTCCAGTNACTGTTTNAGGCTAGGCGAGTGACGTGGAGTTTTTTCCNGCCAAATCTTTAGGCTCCTCCCTCGTTTAGGGGGGGGGGAGTAAAGGCGGTGCATGGTTTTTTGTTGATAAAGTGCAGTTTGAGTCTATGGGCAGTGTTGAGTCTATGGNCAGTAGTCTATGGGCAGTGTTAGAGTATGGGAGTGTTGAGTCTATGGGCAGTAGTCTATAGTGTAGTATGGGCAGTGTTGAGTCTATGGGCAGTGTTGAGTCTATGGGCAGTGTAGTCTATGGGCAGTGNGAGTCTAGGGCAGTGTTGAGTCTAGGGGGCAGTGTTNAGTCTATGGGCAGTGTTGAGTCTATGGGCAGTGTTGAGTCTATGGNCAGTGTAGTCTATGGGCAGTGTTGAGTCTATAGTGTAGTCTATAGTGTAGTCTATAGTGTTGAGTCTATGGGGTAGTAGTAGTGTAGTCTATGGCAGTGTTGAGTAGGGCAGTGTAGTCTATAGTGTNAGTTATAGTGTNAGTCTATGNGCAGTGTTGAGTCTATGGGCAGTGTTGAGTCTAGGCAGTGTTGAGTCTAGGGGGGGTAGTCTATGGNNAGTGTAGTAGGGCAGTGTTGAGCTAGGAGGTTGAGTCTATGGGCATGTTAGTCATGGCAGTGTTGAGTCTATGGGACATGTTGAGTCTATGGGGGGGGAGTGTTGAGTCTATGGGCAGTGTTGAGTCTAGGGGGGGGGGCAGTGTGAGTCTATGGGCAGTGTTGAGTATGGGCAGTGTTNAGTCTATGGGGGGGGGGGCAGTGTAGTCTATGGGAGTGTTGAGTCTATGGGCAGTGTTGAGTCTATGGGCAGTGTAGTCTATGGGTGAGTGTTGAGTCTAGGCAGTGTTGAGTCTAGGGCAGTGTAGTATGGGCAGTGTAGTCTATGGGTGTTGAGTAGGTGCAGTGTTGAGTCTATGGGCAGTGTTGAGTCTATGGGCAGTGTAGTCTATGGGCAGTGTTGAGTCTATGGGCAGTGTTGAGTCTATGGTGCAGTGTTGAGTCTATGGGCAGTGTTGAGTCTATGGGGAGTGTTGAGTCTATGGGTGGCAGTGTTGAGTCTATGGGAGTGTTGAGTCTATGGGAGTGTGAGTCTATGGGCAGTGTTGAGTCTATGGGCAGTGTTGAGTCTATGGGCAGTGTTGAGTCTATGGGCAGTGTTGAGTCTATGGCAGTGTTGAGTCTATGGGCAGTGTTGAGTCTATGGGCAGTGTTGAGTCTATGGGCAGTGTTGAGTCTATGGTAGTGTTGAGTATGGGCAGTGTTGAGTCTATGGCAGTGTTGAGTCTATGGGCAGTGTTGAGTCTATGGGCAGTGTTGAGTCTATGGGCAGTGTTGAGTATGGGCAGTGTTGAGTCTATGGGTAGTGTTGAGTCTATGGGGCAGTGTTGAGTCTATGGAGTGTTGAGTCTATGGGCAGTGTTGAGTCTATGGGCAGTGTTGAGTCTATGGGCAGTGTTGAGTCTATGGGCAGTGTTGAGTCTATGGGCAGTGTTGAGTCTATGGCAGTGTTGAGTCTATGGGAGTGTTGAGTCTATGGGCAGTGTTGAGTCTATGGTAGTGTTGAGTCTATGGGCAGTGTTGAGTCTATGGNCAGTGTTGAGTCTATGGTGGCAGTGTTGAGTCTATGGGCAGTGTTGAGTCTATGGGTGGTGNCAGTGTTGAGTCTAGGGCAGTGTTGAGTCTATGGGCAGTGTTGAGTCTATGGGCAGTGTTGAGTCTATGGGCAGTGTTGAGTCTATGGGCAGTGTTGAGTCTATGGGCAGTGTTGAGTCTATGGGCAGTGTTGAGTCTATGGGAGTGTTGAGTCTAGGGGCAGTGTTGAGTCTATGGGCAGTGTTGAGTCTATGGGCAGTGTTGAGTCTATGGGCAGTGTTGAGTCTATGGGCAGTGTTGAGTCTATGGTGCAGTGTTGAGTCTATGGGCAGTGTTGAGTCTATGGCAGTGTTGAGTCTATGGGCAGTGTTAGTCTATGGGCAGTGTTGAGTCTATGGGCAGTGTTGAGTCTATGGAGTGTTGAGTCTATGGGCAGTGTTGAGTCTATGGGCAGTGTTGAGTCTATGGGCAGTGTTGAGTCTATGGTGCAGTGTTGAGTCTAGGGAGTGTTGAGTCTATGGGCAGTGTTGAGTCTATGGCAGTGTTGAGTCTATGGGGCAGTGTTGAGTCTATGGTNCAGTGTTGAGTCTATGGGCAGTGTTGAGTCTATGGGCAGTGTTGAGTCTATGGCAGTGTTGAGTCTATGGGGGACAGTGTTGAGTCTATGGGCAGTGTTGAGTCTATGGGTGTTGAGTCTATGGGCAGTGTTGAGTCTATGGGCAGTGTTGAGTCTATGGTAGTGTTGAGTCTATGGGCAGTGTTGAGTCTATGGAGTGTTGAGTCTATGGGCAGTGTTGAGTCTATGGGCAGTGTTGAGTCTATGGTGCATGTGAGTCTATGGGCATGTTGAGTCTATGGGCAGTGTGAGTCTATGGGCAGTGTGAGTCTATGGGTGCAGTGTGAGTCTATGGGCAGTGTGAGTCTATGGTGCAGTGTTGAGTCTATGGGCAGTGTTGAGTCTATGGGCAGTGTTGAGTCTATGGGCAGTGTTGAGTCTATGGGCAGTGTTGAGTCTATGGGCAGTGTTGAGTCTATGGGCATGTTGAGTCTATGGTGCAGTGTTGAGTCTATGGGCATGTTGAGTCTATGGTGCATGTTGAGTCTATGGGCAGTGTTGAGTCTATGGGCAGTGTTAGTCTATGGCAGTGTTGAGTCTATGGGCAGTGTTAGTCTATGGCAGTGTTAGTCTATGGCAGTGTTGAGTCTATGGGCAGTGTTGAGTCTATGGTGCAGTGTTGAGTCTATGGTCATGTTGAGTCTATATGTTGAGTCTATGGGCAGTGTTGAGTCTATGGGCAGTGTTGAGTCTATGGTGCAGTGTTGAGTCTATGTGCAGTGTTGAGTCTTGGTGCAGTGTTGAGTCTATGGTGCAGTGTTAGTCTGTGACAGTGTTGAGTCTGTGGTGCAGTGTTGAGTCTATGGTGTCGTGTGAGTCTATGATAGTGTTGAGTCTATGGTGTCGTGTGAGTCTGTGGTACAGAGTTGAGTCTATGGGCAGTGTTGACTGTGGACAGTGTTGAGTCTATGGTGGTGTGTGATGCAGTGTTGAGTCTATGGTGTGTTGAGTCTATGACAGTGTTGAGTTTGGTCAGTGTTGAGTCTATGGCAGTGTTGAGTCTATGGTGCAGTGCCGATCCGATTGTGTCGAGAAGATTCAGAAGAATGGATCATTTGTGTCGTTTTATCCCCATCGTCTGTGAACTCGCGCTTCAATTCGGTCGTTTTCCCTTCGTCTCGTTGCGTCTCTCTGCCGCTGCTGATCGAATGGCCGGCGATACCCCTGCCTGCTGATCTCCACATCGTCGTCGTCGTTGTCGTCAGCCACGCTCGATCCTCCGCGGAAATGAAGACCTCCCCCAATCCACGGCCATCTCTCACCGGTCGCGTGACCACGCACCGACGACGTCACGTCTCCCACCTGCGCTTGAAACAACCGTGCGCGCTCCTCCCGCACCCCCCTTCGCAGGTCGCGTCGGGGCTACGCCAGCGACAATGACGACGACGATGACCACCGTCATCGCGACAATGCTGCTGGTGGCGACGACGGGGCGGCAGCGGCGTCGACGGTGTCGGCAGACGACGCGAAGAAGCCTTCTCCGTCCCATCCGTACGGGCTGTGTCCCCCGGGCCACCGCGTCTCGCTGCCGTTCTCCACGAAGGCCGTGGAGGGGCAGCAGCAGCAGCTGGAGGACGCGTCCCACGTGGAGGCACGTTGCACTCGGTGCCCGCCACGCCACTACACCCAGTTCTGGAACTCCCTGGACCGGTGTCTCTACTGCGGCCGGGGTGCAAGGAGGGTCAGCGGCTCGCGAAGGAATGCAGCCCCACGCACGACCGCGTGTGCGAGTGCGAGCCGGGCACCTTCCTGCTGCACGAGTTCTGCGTGCCGCACAGAAGCTGCGCCGCCGGGCACGGCGTCGTCACCAAAGGCACGCACGGGGGCGGGGGCGGATACACCACGTGTGTTGTTGCGGTTCATTCGGCGATCGATTCGCTCGTACCAAGACGCTACTCAATTATTGCGTCTTATTTAATTAGTTGAATCGATGACAGTTCCTTCCGCTTGACCTTCCACATCAACAAAAATGCACGAACGCCCACACTCCCCATTCATGCATTCTTCATTCATTGTAGTACTTGGTTCTGCATGTTGCTCGGCTCGTACATGCACGGGCAGGATGTCCTCGCTAAAGGCGCGAGTGCACATGACCTATTCATTCGTGGAGAGGTGAAATCATTTGCGCATTATTTCATTTGTTTTGTTGGCTCCAATCACCAGTTGCCCATCGGGATAGAGCTTCTGCGTGCCCAGCACGAGCTTTCTACCCCACTCGGACATTAATTGGTTCCTACATGCATCCGTCTGATGATCATTCATTTGTTCATAATAAAGGTTTTGGTTAGGTCGCGTTATTTATAAATGTGTCATTTGTAAATGTATTTAGTCGTCAAGCCGGGGAATCTTATCACCACTTTCCCATCGCCCAGCTATCTCCCAGCCATCTCCCAGCGCCAATCAATGCCTATTCTCTTCTCATCTTTCTCTCTCTACGCATCTCTACATTCTCTCTGCCCGTGCACCCCATCTCACGCTCTGCTCGGCACCGCAGGATCCCCGCACGAAGACACGCACTGCGCCCCGTGCCCTTGGGGATTCTTCTCCCCGGAGGTATCGGCGGATGCCGCGTGCCGCCCGCACACAAACTGCTTCACTCCGGGCTCCGTGCAGCTGCTGCCCGGAGCCTCCACGCACGACGCGCTCTGCTGGTCCTGCCACGAGCGACGGGTGTCCGTGTGGAGTCGGGAGCATGGGACGCGAAGCCGGCAGGTGAGCCGCTTGCGATGACCGCTCTCTCGTTCACGTGTTTCATACGGACGTATCGTTTTAGCGGCAACCGTAGATCGATGGCATAGTCGGAGAAGCAGCTGCTGGTTCGGAGGGCAGCAGAGCCGTACTGGGATTTCATTTCATTTCATTTACACCTGATGACGATTGCTTGTGTTGCAATCGAAACGTCGTATGCCGGTAGCAAGAAGCGTCACCTCTCTTCCCTCCGCAGGGAAGATGGTGCGAGCCTCCACCGTCTAACCCGCCGCCCCAGCCGGAGTACGCGTGCGTGGACGCGACCCTGCGATTCGTGGACAGCGTCCGTCACCTGATTCTGCCGTGCCTGGCCCACCACGACACGAAGGAGGCCGCCTACATCTGGAAGCTTCTGGCCGGTGCCGCGAGGCGGCGGCGGCGGAGCAGGAAGGGCGCAGGCAGCGTGGGGGAACGAGACGAAGCGGGGAGGAGGTTGGAGAGGCAGCTGGAGATGCTGCTGGGGATTTGCGCAAAGGGAGCGTCGCCAGGAGGGTCGGTGAGAATGCACGGAACGGCGGCGGACTGAACGTGGTCGAACAAGATGGGGGAAGGGCCTTTGAAATGGTCATGTTAGTCAAAAAACGAGTTTGAGGACGTCCATCTTCTTGGTTCTTTCGGTAAAGTCACGTAGAATGGAAATAATAAAATAAATAGAATACAACATAATAAATATATATTTATAAATAATTAACATAATAAAATTATACAAATTAAGCATGATAAAATATTTTATTACATTATTTTATTATGTTTTATTTTTATTATTTCCTTTCTATGTGACTTTACCAAAAGAACCAAGAAGATGAATCCCTGCAGTCACGAAAGCTTTAAATCGAAATTTGAGGTCTTCTACTGAAATTGGCTCAGGGCTCAGAAACATTGATATAGCAACCAAAGAGATGTTGCATTTAAATCCATGTGTCAGCTGCCCAAGCGTGGATACATTGGCTTCTTAAGACCAGTGAGTTGACTGCACGAAATTTGCCATCTTAAAATTGATTAGTCGAATAATTCTGGGTCTCAGAATTAAAAAATTAACCCGTAAAAACTAAGTTTTTCACTATAAATCCTTTATATGCGTGGCGGCTAGAGTCCTCTCGTCTCTGGCTTGAGATGGCTGCCACCTATGGGTCAGATGATTGCATTGCACCATTAAGCAATTGGTAATTAAATATAATTTTTTGTCCTAAAAAGTGTAACATTTTGGAAAAAATTTTCACGAACATTAATTGTCTCGCACAACGAGTCTGTGTACAAAATGTCAGCTCGGTTGGATCACGGGAAGTGGGTTAAAAAACGACCGAAAGATTTGCACGGTCGTAAGCGCGCAAGCAAGTGAACTTAATATAAAGGATTTAAAAACATTGGTTTGTTCGCCATGCGTGTAGGGAAGCTGTGGCTCCTGGTGGTAGTTCCACGTAGCATGCTTCTGCGGGGCGTTCTCTAACACGGGGTGATGCTCTGTTCTCCGACAAGATTGTAATGGACACTTAATCCCAAGAGATGACAGTTTTATAAGCTGTAGCCGGAGTTTTTCAAGCCCGTCGATTGAAGCCCTCTAAATGATCCAACATAGAACACTCATCGCATTAATTACATCAACTGGAGAGTGGCGATGAAGAGGTGTGATTAATACAATTACATTCTGTAAATTGAGACATGGCTTGTAAGACACAAATCAAGGTTACCGCATGCCACAAACTGCTTTGGAGACAACATAAAAGTGAATAAATTTCGATGTAAAGCTTTCGTGACTGCCGGGATTCATATTCTTGGTTCTTTCGGGAAAGTCACGTAGAAGGGAAATAATAAAATAAAATAAATAAAAAACAATTATGTTTTCTTTTTTTGAATATGTTATTATTTCCCTTCTACGTGACTTTACCGAAAGAATCAAGAACAGTGAATAACTTTAATAAGCCGACAATATTAACAGACACTCCTCACGACTGAAACTTTAATCGCTGAACATTTCAGACAATTTTCCCTGCTGTGAGGTGCAGAAGAGTACGGTGTCGTTACGAACAGCGAACACTGTGACAGCTAAAATGTTACAAAAGTCCGATTTGGATGTTGATTCACGTGAAGAGAGAATATTTCAGCAGTGTTCACAGTCTCTCCTACGACCAGGCCTCTCGATGTTTAACAGAATGTTACCGTGCTGGCTTGGAGTTAGGAATTATTAGCAGAAGGCACCGCAACTCGAACGTGATACACTCATCATAAGAATCCATGTTGTTGTATAGGCCAATCGGTTTAAAGGACGATGCATACATTACCGAAGTATATTGTTTCAACGGTTTACCGCAAGTCTGTGTGGTTAGTGCAGACTGGATGCCTTGTGATAGGGGTCCATTTGGTGTTTGAACTCTTAACACCTCAGAAAGGGTAAATCCTATTTTTTATTTTATTCCATCACTATGTTTATTGCACCCATATATCTTACAATCAATCTGATGAGAGCTTTATACAAAAATATCTTTGGACAAAATAAGGACCAATAAGGATAAATGAGGATGTGGTTTGTCAAAATGGTTCCCGGAAAAGTGAAAACAAAAATAACAAAAATATTTCGTTGTTAAGATTTTCAGAGAAACATTTCTGGAGCAGAGCGTAATGCACCTCCAATGTCAACTACTGGGGGACTGGTTAATGACTTCTTTTGGAATGTAAAATGTGGTTTTGTAATTACCACGTTTGGTTACGTGTTGACTGTTGAAACCTTTAAATAAAAGTTGCATAAAATGGATACGCGTTCAAAATTCCTCAGCAGTTTAGAGCGAATCGAAATCCGCAAATACGCCATCAGCTATGCTCTACCCACTGCTGGCTGAAAGCCTCCCTCAATCATGGCTGCGATGCCAAAAAGCCACCGAGGTTTTTCTGCCCATGAGCTCCGATCTTATCGCTCCATCTGCGCCCATCGGTTATCATCCTCATCGCCGTGCTGCCCTGACCAAACTCACCAGAACGCCTGCACAGTCATTACATTGTCCTGCAAGGGATTGCGGTCGTCCTGAAGCCACCCCACCCCCCCAACTCTACCAGAGAGAGAGGGAGGAGAGGCGGTGTCCGTAGAGTCGTGGCGGGTCCCGACAGTTCACGATGAGAAGTCAGGGGCCCTGATGCTGATGGGAAGATTGCCAGGTGGGGTAGACACGTGACTGCGCCCCACGTGACCTCTTGACCCGCACCCTTCCCGTGCCCTTAGAAGAACAGCCCCCCCCCCCCCCCCCCCGTAGCCCCTGGGCGACAGGTACTGTGAGGCCCCCAGTAATTTTATTTTGTCAAGGCGCTCTTCCCCTCCAACCCAGCTTAAATATACGCTCCAAGCCTGGTGGTGTTTCATTCAGACGCTGTCTTTCCGACAGACCTGTTCTTCACCTGAGGACGGCTGCTTGCGTTGTGGCCGAAACGTCGTGAGAATTATTTATGTTTTATTTTTATTATTTTATTATTCCCTTCTACGTGACGACTTTACCGAAAGAACCAAGAAGATGAATCCCTGCAGTCACGAAAGAAGCTTTACATCGAAGTTTGATCCTCGTTCCACTCTGCATGTCGGTCGGTCACACATGTTCTCAATTTGTTGATGGTGAACCAAGACAAATTGACCGCAGTGCGGTTTTTCTGAACTGCATAAGGCCGAGAGCTTCACGTTTTGTTTCCGCGCAGTGCGGCCATCGAGACTCCACGCAGAGCCGCCCCGAGCGAGCGATCCAGCCGGTCGCGACGTGGCCCTTCATCTGCTTTAGTGGCCGACGCGTGGTGGTCAGAGTGGACAACGTCGCGACGCAATTCGGAGTCGGCAATACTGGAGGCACTTCTTTATTTAGTGAGCACCATCACAACAATGACAACAACAACGACAACAACAACAACGATGACAACAACGACAACAACGACAACAACACCCTACATGGGCGGACGCACTTTTATCGTCGTTACCATCACGAGGAGCGTCTAATTGCCGGCGGCACTAAGTAAGGGCAGTCGCCAGAGGTCGCAAACGGGGTTTGATTCCTTACCCCCGTACCCGTACCCGGCCGCACCAGGGTCGCAAACGGGTATCCGTACCCGTACCCATACCCGGCCGTACCCGGGTAGGGTACGGGTATCGGGTACCCGGTTGCGACCTTTGCTACACCGTGGCCCGCTGACGTGATGACTCGCGAACAGCGCAGTTACCCTTCTCCACCAGCAGCCGGCGCTATGCCCCTACAATAACATCAACAACAACATCAACAACACGACTACCACTGCTACTACTGCTGCTGCTACTGCTGCTGCTACTACGGTGGCGGTGGCCGTGCACACGCGGCACGGAGAGCGTGAGGCTTCGTCAGCGGCGTGGGCCGACAGTGGCACCTGCAGAGGCCGCGGGAGAGACATGTCACCAGGGCATGTCCCCATCACACTCCTACACCATCTCTTACTCCTCCTCCTCCTACACCTCCTCCAACTCCACCTCCTCCAACTCCATGTGCTGCTCCATCATCCACACGTCGCCACCTTCACCATCGCCACCTTCACCAACACCATCGCCACCTTCACCATCACCACCTTCACCATCGCCACCTTCACCATCATCGTCGTCGTCACGGCGACCCCGGCCAGCACCCCGCTCTCGATGTCACTGGAGGGAGCGGAGCAAGTAGGCGACGGGTGATGCGATGTACTCGGGCTCAACGATTTGGGGGAAATATCGAAGTGCGATTTTTCTGACAGATATTGCGATTTGATTTGCGATTACGCTGAGGGAGGGTGGCGATTGTGCACAGACTGCCCTACATGACATCATAACAACAGTCTGGACCACTGGACGGGTTCTGCAGGATTGGAAGGATGCCCTGGTGGTCCCCTCTTTAAGAAGGGGGACCGCACAGACTGTAAGAACTACAGGGGCATCTCACTCCTCAGTGTGCCGGGAAAGGTCCTGGCAAGGATTATTCAACATCGCCTTGCCAGGCACGCTGAGGAGAGGCTTGCGGAGCCCCAATGCGGTTTCAGGAAAGGACGGTCCTGCACAGATGCCATATTTTCTAACCGTCTGCTACAGCAGAGGTGTAGGGAATTCCAACAAGACCTACATCTCTGCTTTATTGACCTGGTCAAGGCCTATGATACTGTAACGGGTTCCGGAGACACTTGTAGAGGTAACTTCTTTATTATAATACAACACTCCAACAGTCCTGATACTCTGTCACAGCCTAGCTACACAGCCTAGATACTCTACTCTAGCTACGCTCCGGAACTCGCCCTCACAAGGTCGTAGAGTCGGGAGTTCCAGAGTCCCACCACTGGCTCTCACAGCATCCCAGGGTCTTAAGATGGCTGGTCGTGAGTCTTGGGTCTTGAGTTACAACTGGCCCTGATCGTCCAGGAAGCTCCGCTTATATGCCCAGTCCCCAACGAGGGGTGGGGCCGTGTGCTCCCCCAGATATCCCACAGAGCACACACAGCCCCCCCTTTGGCGGCGCCAAGGGGATTAAGCGCCTGGGAACTCAACGCCTGACGCCAAGAGGCTTAAGCGCCTGATCCGCCTGAGAACCCACGCCTGGCGCCAAGGGGATTAAGCGCCTGGCCCTCCCAGGGACCCAGAGCCCCAGCAGCCCCTCCCTTATGTCACTACAATACCATCAGTAGGCCTGGGCTCGGGGTTATTAGTCATGCTTTCTGAGTTCCTGACCCTCTGCTCATGATCATTAAGTACGATCGGACACTCCACCCCTAAAACTCCCAAATTGGTGATGAGGCAGTTGTGGAGAGAGTGGAGAGTTTCCTGTACTTGGGCAGTGCGCTCATGACCGGCTCCGGTTTGACAGCAGAGGTCTCACTCCAAATCAGTTGAGCGGCATTATCTTTTCATCGGTTGCGTAACGCTGTGTCGAAGCTATCTGGTCTGTCGCTCCGCACGAAGCTTCGGGTCTTCTCGGCCACGGTCATTCCCTCCCTTCTCTACGCTTCCGAAATGTGGACCCTCCTAATGGAGCATCTTTGCCAGTTAGAAACATTTATGCTGGCCTGCTTACGATCCATCCTGGGTTTAACCAGGCTGGATTGTGTGAGCTCACAAATCCTTGAAAGATCTGGGCAAAGTCCCATCGGTGAGCTCCTCCGGCAGGCAAGGCTGCGTTGGCTGGGTCATGTAGCCCGCATGCCCAGCCACCGCATGCCTAAACAGCTTTTGTTCGGCCGGATCGAGGGGGCTAAACGGGCGCGGCACGGGCTAGAGAAGAGATGGAGTGATGTGGTACAGGAGGACGTGGAGCTGAGTGGACTTGCCTATGACTGGTACCAGCGGTGTCAAGATCGGCCTCTGTGGAGGAGGCACGTGAAGGACGCTACTGGGCAGTTGGAGGCAGTCGCCCTCCAACAACAACGGAGGGCGGAGGAGCGACGCTCACAACAACGAGCGGAGCGCCGGGTGGCTAAAGCACAGCATGGTAGTGATGGTGGTGGTGGTGATGATGGTGTGTGTGTGGTGATGATGGTGATGGTAATGGTGGTGGTAATGGTGGTGGTGATGGTGGTGGTGATGGTGGTGTGTGGTGGTGGTGGTGGTNATGGTGATGGTGTGGTGATGGTGATGATGGTGGTGGTGATGATGGTGTGGTGATGATGGTGATGTGGTGGTGATGGTGATGGTAGTGATGGTGGTGATGGTGGTGGTGATGGTGGTGATGGTGGTGATGNTGGTGATGGTGGTGGTATGGTGGTGATGGTGGTGATGGTGGTGGTNATGGTGATGGCTACCTGCACACGACACAGAAGCCATCACTCATCTGCAGCTTCTCATGGTCCACGCTCTTGGCACCTCCTACAAACAACAACAACACAACTATACACTAACTATACACTACACTATACACTACACTATACACTACACTATACACTACTACTATACACTACTATACACTACATACACTACACTATACACTATACACACACTATACACTACACTATACACTATACACTACACTACTACACTACANTATACACTACACACTACTNTACACTACTACACTACACTACACTACACTACTACACTACANTNTACACTACTNTACACTACTAATCTACACACACATTACTACTACNCTACTACTACTATATCAACACTACACACTACACTACTACANTATACACTACACTATACACTACATACANTACACTACACTACTNCACCACTATACACTACACNACANTATACACTACTATACACTACACTATAANACTACTATACACTACCTACAACTATACACTACANACATACACAACTATATACACTACTNATACACTACTATACACACACTATACANTACTACTACACACTACTACACTACTATNTACANTATACACTACTAACACTACANTATACACTACTATACAACATACACTACTATACACTACACTATANACCTATACACTATACACACACTANAACACTACACTATACACTACACGATATACTACTACACTATACACTACACCGAATTGGAAAGAAATGGCTCTTCTTGTTATACACTACTACACTATACACTACACTATACACTACTACACTACTATACACTACACTATACTGACTACTNTACACTACACTATACACTACTATACACTACACTATACACTACACTNACCCCTGCACTACTTACACTACTATACACTACACTGNACACTACATACTACTACTACACTACANTATACACTACTATNCACTACTACACTACTATACACTACTATACACTACTATATACACTANACATACACTATACACTACTACACTACACTATACACTACACTATAAGTGAGAGAGAGAGCGAGCGAGAGAGTGAGAGAGAGAGAGCGAGAGAGAGAGTGAGAGAGTGAGCGAGAGAGAGAGCGAGAGAGAGTGAGTGAGAGAGAGAGTGAGAGAGTGAGCGAGAGAGAGTGAGTGAGCGAGAGAGAGAGTGAGTGAGCGAGAGAGTGAGCGAGAGAGAGAGTGAGCGAGAGAGTGAGCGAGTGAGTGAGCGAGAGAGTGAGCGAGAGAGAGTGAGTGAGTGAGTGAGCGAGAGAGTGAGCGAGTGAGTGTGAGAGAGAGAGTGAGAGAGAGAGCGAGAGAGAGTGAGTGAGAGAGAGAGCGAGCGAGAGGTGGGGTTTACATAAAGCAAAGTTGTCATTTGAAAAAAAAAAAATTACGAAATGACGAACGAAGCCAAGTGCGACTGCACAGCGAGCATCTCCTTGTCCCACTGAAGGTAAAACAACTAAGAGGACGACCTCCGTGTAGCCGGCGAGGCAGCCGCTTACCGAGACACTTGCGGCGCTCCAAACGCCCACGCGGCGCACGCCAGGATAGTCACCGCCACCGTCACCGCCACCTTCACCGTCACCGCACCATCACCGCCACCATCACCGCCACCATCGCCGTCGCGTGACGGAGGAAGAGGAGCTCCCGTCGCTGACGGGGAGCGTAGTCACAGGCGAGGGTGGGGAGGCGCGGGAGGTGGGTGGGTGGTGGTGAGGTTGTAGTGGTGGTTGGGGTGGTGGTGGTGGTGGGTGGTGGTGGTGGNTGGGTGTGGTGGTGNTGGGGTGGTGGTGGTGNTGGGGTGGTGTAGTGGTGGTAGTGGGGTGGTGGATGGGTGATGGTGNTGGTGTAGTGGTGGTGGGGAGGCGCGGNAGGTGGTGGGTGGTGGTGGGGTAGTGGTGGTGGTGGGTGGGTGGTGGTGGTGGNTGGGTGGTGGGTGGGGTGGTGGGGTGGGTGGTGGGGTGGTGGTGGGTGGTGGTGGTGGTGTGGGTGGGGTGGTGGTGGTGTGGTGGTGGTGGTGGGGTGGTGGTGGTGTTGGGTGGGTGGGGTGTGGTGGGGTGGTGGTGGGTGGTGGTGGTAGTGGTGGTGGGGTGGTGGGGTGGTGTGGTGTGGTGGTGTGGCTAGAGAGTGGGAGACACGGGAGACAGAGACGAGACAGAGAGACACAGAGAGACAGTCTGTGTCTGTCGTGTGTCTGTGTGNGTGTNGTGTGTCTGTGTGTGTGTCTGTGTGTGTGTCTGTGTGTGTGTCTGTGTGTGTCTCAGTGTGTGTGTGTGTGTGTGTCTGTGGGTCTGTGCGTGTGGTGTGTCTGTGTGTGTACTGTGTGTGTGTCTGTGTGTGTGTGTGTGTGTGTCTGTGTGTGTGTCTGTGTGTGTGTGTCTGTGTGTGACTGTGTGTCTGTGTGTCTGTGTGCGTGTCTGTGTGTGTGNCTGTGTGTGTGNGTGTGTGTCNGTGTGTGTGTGTGTCTGTGTGTGTGTCNGTGTGTGTCTCGTGTTGTCTGTGTGTGTGTCTGTGTGTGTGTGTGTCTGTGTGTGTGTCTGTGTGTGTCTGTGTGTGTCTGTGTGCGTGTTTTCTGTGTGTGTGTGTGTGTGTGTGTGTGTGTCTGTGTGTGTGTCTGTGTGTGTGTGTGTGTGTATCTGTGTGTGTGTCNGTGTGTGTCTGTGTGTGTGCTGTGTGTGTGTCTGTGTGCGTGTGTGTCTGTGTGTGTGNCTGTGTGTGTGTCTGTCTGTGCACAGCGTCTGTGGGANGTGCCTTAGTGGATCGAATGGCGGTGTTGTGTGTGTGTCTGTGATGTTGTCTGTGTGTGTCTGTGTGTNCGTGTGTGTCTCTGTGTCTCTTTGTGTGTGTCTGTGTCTCCGTGTGNCTGTCGTGTGTGCGTGTGTGTGTGTGTCTCTCTCTGTGTGTCTGTCGTGTTAGTGCGCTGCGNTACGAACCCGGGNACCGAGTTCGATTCCNGCTCACGGCAANCACCGTGACGATTATCTGAACCGGTCCNGGCCTCCCTAGGTCAGAATGAGTACCTGTGTNTGTGTAAACTGCCACTGGGAGACAAAGGCGGTCGGCGTGGTGTGGCCACCCACCCCTNGTGTACNGTTCNGGCCTTCATAGGTGCGTCGTAACAGCACTTGCCCCTGTCTGTTAAGGCTTTACAGGGGATCTTTGTGTGGTGTTGTGTGTATAGTCTGTGTGTGTCTCTGTGTGTCTGTGTGTCTCGTGTGTCGTGGTCTGTGTCGTAGTGTGCTCTGAGTGNGTCNGTGTCTCTGTGTGTGTGTGTGTGNGTCTCTGGTGTGTTGTGACTGTTGTGTGTGTCTCNGTGTGTGTGTGNGTGTGTGTCTCTGTGTGTGTCTGAGNTGGAGAGAGAGAGANGTGTGAGTGAGCGTGTCACAGNTAACGGTGAGCAGCGCGTACGCCGTGGGGTCTCCAGGCTGAAGAGGGAGCAGTGTACGGAGCCCTGGTCCCCGTGGTGACGCGGGAGATGGNGAGTCCACCGGGTGGAGTTGTAGTGACAGAGACAGCGGGTCTGTGTGGGCTGAGACACGGAGAGACACGGGAGACAGAGAGCATGGGATGGAGAGACAGCGAGAGAGACAGAGAGAGTCAGAGAGAGAAACAGAGACAGAGAGAGAGACAGAGAGAGACATGGGATGAGAGACATACNGAGAGACAGAGAGACAGAGAGACAGAGAGAGAGACTAAGACAGAGAGACTAAGAGAGAGACACAGAGACAAAGAGAGACAGAGCGAGAGACAGAGAG
>WFAB01001270.1:0-90000 GCA_018977245.1 Lethenteron camtschaticum | reverse complement strand
CATNGTCAGTCGTCGTCACGCGTGAGTCACTTGTGGTNGTCANCGTCTTNGTGAGCCATCCTCAGAGNCANTCTCCTCCTCACACACATNGNCATCGTCACCGTCCTCCTCCTCCTCNGNNGACTTAGTANCNCAAAGTGACAGTGGGACACTCANCACGNCATGAGACACGGGGGGGGGGGGTGGGGTGGGCAGGGTGAGTGAGANGCACTCACTCACNTGGTGAGNTGCGCAACTCACAGAGTNNCGCACGGTGGGTCACTCAGTGAGNAGTACGCATGACATCACTCACCTGGTGAGNAGTACGNCACTCACTCACCTNGTGAGGCAGACNGNNGTCANCTCACTCACCTNGTGAGNAGAACGTACANNTCACTCACCCCCTCAGCNTGANCAGACTGTGGTGACAAGAGNANCACACAGAGACACACACACAGAGAACACACACACACAGAGACACACACAGAGNCACACACAGACACACACACAGAGACACAGTCACACACAGAGACACACAGAGACACACACACACAGAACACACACACACAGAGACACACACACAGACACACACACAGAGACACACAGAGACACACACACNGACACACACAGACACACACAGAGACACACACACAACACACACAGACACATACAGAGACACACACACACNCACAGAANCACACACAGACAGACACACACAGAGACACACACACAGAGACACTCACAGAGACACACACACAGACACACACACNGAGACACTCACACACAGAGACACACACACATNCACACTCACAGACACACACAGACAGACACACACACAGAGACACACACACAGAGACACTCACAGAGACACACAGAGACACTCACACACACAGAGACACACACACAGAGACACACACAGACACACACACAGAGACACACAGAGACACACAAACACAGACACACACAGAGACACACAGACANAGAGACACACACAGACACACACACAGACACACACACACAGACACACACAGAGACACTCACACACAGAGACACAGACAATGCCACTCACTTGTCTTCAAGGGTAAGACCTCAACCACGACCCAGGGTGAGGANGATGGTGGTGTTGGTGGTGATGAGACGGTGGATCTGACGCGAAGTTGATAGCGGTCGCCGGGATGTGCAGCGCTGAGGAGACATCGCACCGTGTCTCTGCGGTGGCAGCGCAGACGGTCCGCCAGCGGGCTCGTCCATAGCTGCACAGACAGAGACACGGGAGGAGGAGTGAGGAGTGGGTGTGTGAGTGGGTGTGTGAGTGGGTGGGTGAGTGAGTGAGTGGGTGGGTGAGTGGGTGGGCAAGCGGTGAGTGGGTGAATGAGTGAGTGGGTGAGTGAGTGGGTGAGTGAGTGAGAGAGAGAGTGAGAGAGTGGGTGAGTGAGTGGGTGAGTGAGTGAGTGGTAAGTGGCAAGCGGTGAGTGGCGAGTGAGTGAGTGGGCAAGTGAGAGAGTGGGTGGTAAGTGTGAGTGGTGGTGGTGAGTGAGTGGGCAAGTGAGAGAGTGGGTGAGTGAGTGGGTGAGTAAGTGGGTGGGTGAGTCAGTGGGTGAGTGAGTGGGTGGTGGTGGGTGAGTGAGTGGTTGAGTGTGTGAGTGGGTGGGGTGAGTGGTGGGTGAGTGNATGGTGAGTGGATGGTGAGTGAGTGGATGGTGAGTGAGTGGTGAGTGAGAGAGTGGNTGGGTGAGAGAGTAGGTGGTGAGTGGTGGTGGNTGAGTGNATGGTGAGTGAGTGGTGGAGAGTGGGTGGTGAGTGGGTGGGTGAGTGAGTGGGTGAGTGAGAGAGTGGGTGGGTGAGTCCCCAAGTGGGTGGGTGAGTGGNTGGTGAGTGAGTGGGTGAGTGAGAGAGTGGTGGGTGAGTAAGTGGTGGGTGAGTGGTGGGTGAGTGAGTGGGTGAGTGAGAGAGTGGTTGAGCAAGTGGATGGGTGAGTGAGCGAGTGAGTGAGTGGATGGGAGAGTAAGTGGGTGAGCGAGTGAGCAAGCATCTCACAGTTTGCTGTCACCCTGTAGCAACGTCCAGGATCTGTGAACTGCTGCTGGTGGCGACGTCCACTTGAGCGTCGTGGTCCCAGCGGAGTGCGTCAGCAGGTCGCGAGACTCCACGCGGACATTCAGAGGGGAGTCGCAGCTGGGGAGATGGGCAGTGTGCGCTAACCACTGCACCACCGCTCCCCACACACACACACAGTGCGCTAACCACTGCACCACCGCTCCCACACACACACACAGTGCGCTAACCACTGCACCACCGCTCCCACACACACACACAGTGCGCTAACCACTGCACCACCGCTCCCCACACACACACAGTGCGCTAACCACTGCACCACCGCTCCCNACACACACAGTGCGCTAACCACTGCACCACCGCTCCCCACACACACACACAGTGCGCTAACCACTGCACCACCACTCCACCCCACACACAGTGCGCTAACCACTGTACCACCACTCCCCACACACACACAGTGCGCTTACCACTGCACCACCGCTCCCCACACACACACAGTGCGCTAACCACTGCACCACCGCTCCCCACGTCCACCACAACCTGGTACCCGATGTATCAACCACCTCTGGCTGTGCTCACCGCGTGTGCACGTGACGAGGTGGTGGTGGAGGAGGAAGAGTAGGCCAAGTCTCGAGAAGAGTTCTCGCACCGCCATGACACCCACCTGGGACCCACGTGTTTCAGTTTCTCAAGTCACGTGGTGCAGAGAAATTCGATTCCCGGTTCGATTAACTCCACTTGCGTCGATTCTTAATGGATAACATTAGGAATCGATTATTGCGGCGTAGTGGATTTATAGAGTCGATTTCTATTGGGATAACATGGGAATCGATGTATAGTTGATTAAGCTAATGGAATTGATTTCCGTTGGGATCACATGGAAATAGACTATCGTGTGTGTGTCACTCCGTGTGTGTGTGTCACTTGTGTGTGTGTAAGTCGATGTCTGTGTGTGTACTTGTGTGTGTGTAAGTCGATGTCTGTGTGTGTGTAAGTCGATGTCTGTGTGTGNACTTGTGTGTGTGTAAGTCGATGTCTGTGTGTGTAAGTCGATGTCTGTGTGTGTACTTGTGTGTGTGTAAGTCGATGTCTGTGTGTGTACTTGTGTGTGTGTAAGTCGATGTCTGTGTGTGTACTTGTGTGTGTGTAAGTCGATGTCTGTGTGTGTGTGTAAGTCGATGTCTGTGTGTGTACTTGTGTGTGTGTGTAAGTCGATGTCNGTGTGTGTGTGNAAGTCGATGTCTGTGTGTGTGTGTGTGTGNAAGTCGATGTCTGTGTGTACTTGTGTGTGTGTGTGNAAGTCGATGTCTGTGTGTGTGTGTGTGTGTGTAAGTCGATGTCTGTGTGTGTGTACGTGTGTGTGTGTCACTCCATCTCGGTCAATCGACCCGTGGCACCTGCTGGGTCTGCCCGTGACCTCCTGCCAGCGGGCGTTCGACACTTCACGTGGCCTCAAGGTGCACGTGGCCTGGCACAAGCGTCGTGGTGACGTCACCGCCACTTAGTGGCGAATGGCGGTTGTGTGTGTGTATGTGTGTGCGTACAACAACGAGCGGAGTGCCGGGTGGCTAAAGCACAGCAAGTTGGCACAGTAGGGGGCACAGGTGGCGCATCAGCCAGTCGTCTCGGTCGTCTCGAAGTGCGCGGTGCAGGGCTCTGTTTGGGACACGTGTCTGTGGACACGCCTGGCTTGAAGCGATTGCATTGAGAGCCTTGACCCTCCAGCGAGGTAGCTGAACGCCGGTTGCGAGTGCACACATCGCCGAGCCACGACGGTGCAGCTGCCGTGCGCATCGGGCATTCCGGCAAAGCGACTGAACCCTCGACAGACACAACGTGCAGACCAGATAGTCAGCACCACCACCACCGATGATGTCGCTTCCTCCACTACGGGGCTCTGGCGGCTGTTAATGTAAATGATTCATCGCGGACAGATCGCAGAGTGAAGTGCGCTTCTCATAAAGACGTCAATAACGCAGCTTAAAGTTTGCACAAATGTCTTTTATTACAAAGTAGTACGAGATTATCAAAAGTAAAAAAAAACTCTCAAACAAACCAAAAGCCGTGCGTGCAAAACACAAACGTCTACGTGACGAAGCGAGTGGAAAGAAGTGAAGACGAGAGAGCGAGAGTGCGAAGCGGCTCGCGCCGCCGCTCCGTCCTAGCGGCTCGCTCCGCCGGTGCCGGCCCACGCGACGCCTCGACGGCGCCGTGCCACGCGCACCGCGCTCACCAGGACGGCCGTCTGCTCGGCGCTCGCCAGGCCGGCCGCCGCCAGCGCCGCGTTTTGGTCATGTGCCAGTCGCAGCAGCGCCGTCACCAGCCTGCAGGAGAGGGCGGGNTCACGTCACCGTCGTCACGCACGGAGCACTCCACACGCACGGCACTAACACACGCGCACCGACTCACACGTACACACAAGTGCACACACACGTAAACACACACAAACACAAGCGCACACCCGCACACACACACGCAAACACACACACACGCAAACACAAACCCGCACACACACACGCAAACACACACACGCAAACACATACACGCAAACACACGCAAACGCAAACACACACACACGCAGACACACCGCGCACACACACACAAACACACGCAAACACACACCCGCGCACACACACAAACACACGCAAACACAAGCGCACACACACACACGCAAACACACACACACGCAAACACAACACACACACGCAAACACACACACACGCAGACACACACACACGCAAACACACACACACAAGCGCACACACACACCCGCAAAGATCCCCGTGTAGCCTTAACAGACCGTTGGGGCAAGTGCCGTTGGCGAGCGACACGCGAGGGGTGGGTGGGTGGCCAGCACCACGCCCGACTGCCTCTGTCTCCCTCCCCGGCGCTCTGTGTGGTGAGTCTGTGGGTCTCTGTGTGGTGAGTCTGTGGGTCTCTGTGTGGTGAGTCTGTGGGTCTCTGTGTGGTGAGTCTGTGGGTCTCTGTGTGGTGAGTCTGTGTGGTGAGTCTCACCTCTCCGTGTCCCGGCGCTGCGCCTCGTGCAGCACGGCAAACTGCTCGGCTTGCCGAACTCGCCGACGCAGCTCCGCCTCCTCCCGCTCGCCGTCGCCGGTGCCCGGCGCCACCACCGCCGGCTGTGGAGCGGGACCCGCCACGGCGCCGTCCGGGGCGGCGCCCGGAGCCGGTCGTCTTCGGCGGCTTCCGTGGCGCGCTGCTGCCGCCGTAACTGCTCCACCGTCGCCAGCATCTCCGGCCTAGTCATGGTGAGGCACCGGCGCCGGTGGAGACGACGGCGCGGGGGGGGGGNTTAGAACGAGGCGCCGTGTCGCGGGCGCCCACTAGGGCCGCCGCCGCGCTCGCGTCGCGCTTCTGTGATTCTCTCCGAACCCGCCGCCGACGTCGCGACTTCTTCACCCAAAGACCCGAGAACGTCAATTCTTGCCGCGTCCACGAAACCTTCGGGTCGAGATCCCCCCCCCCCCCCCCGCGGTGCGTCTCTCTCACCCGAGCGGCGACGCCGTCCGGGTCGGCGCCACCCGGCGCGGCTCCTCCGGGTCGCGCCGGGGCTCCTCCTGCGGCTGCTGGCGCCGCGGTTGCGGCAAGACGACGCAGCGCGGCACCACGAGGCAGCGGCGCCGCAGTCGCCGCGGCGTGAGGAGGCCGAGGTGGTGGCCCTGGAGGTGGGGCCCCGGGTAGCGGCGGGCGCCGTCGCTCGTGTCCGTGGGCTGACGGCGAAGCCGAGGGAGGGGGGGGCACAACAACAACAAGAGGCTGTCACTCTCTAAACTAGGGCTGGGCGCAAGCACGGGGAGAGATCCGTCTCTCTCCTCACTCTACATGAGACACACGGGGGAGGAGAGGGGGTAGAGACGTGACGCTCACCACCACGCAGTGGTTCACCACAGTCCCTACAATCCCAGCACTACCAGGCTGGGCCCTGCTTGGCTTGTGAGACACACGGGGGAGGAGGAGAGGGGGTAGAGACGTGACGCTCACCTGATCGGCATCCACCTGGCTGGGCTGGTCTGCCATGATGTCTTCTGTGGTCTCCTGCGAGCTCATCTTGGTGTTCTCTACACAGACAGTACATACAATGGGCATGAGATACCGATATAGGCGGATGGTGTAGACCAACAGAGACACGCAGCACACACACTGAATGAACATCTCCACTTGAGGAGAGACAAAGCGGCCGGGCGTGGTGCTGGCCACCCACCCTCCTGCTAGCAGCACTTGCCCCTACAGCCTGCTACTACAGGCTACACGGGGCATCTTTGTCTTTGCCTTCATAGCTGCTGCTGCTGCTACTGCTACAGCACTTGCCCCTACAGCCTGCTACTACAGGCTACACGGGGCATCTTTGTCTTTGCCTTCATAGCTGCTGCTGCTACTCGCTAACAGCACTTGCCCTACAGTCTGTGCGAGGAGCGGCTTTGTCTGTGTACCGTACAATGATTCGCGTCTGCTAACCGCTATTAAAACATAAATAACAATTTCGATTAAGTGTGACCAGGGATTCATCTCTTGGTTCTGGTAAAGTCACGTAGAAGGGAAATAATAAAATAATAAAATAACACATAATAAATATTTATTTATAAATTATAAAATAAAGCAATACAATATAATTGTATAATTATTTTATGAAGTTTATTTTATTATTTCCATTTACTTTTACCAAAAAACAATTTATTTAACATAATTATTTTTAACGTTTATTATTATTTTATTATTTCCATTCTACGTGACTTTACCGAAAGAACCAATCATTTATTAAACATAAAGTATTTTACGATGTTTTATTTTTATTATTTCCATTCTACGTGACTTTACCTAAAGAACCAAGAAGATAAATAACAATGTTTAAAGCACGGCAACGTCACAATGAAAGCTTATAGCCCACGAGTAACATAAACAAATCGTTGCAAGTGCACCAATGTGAACGTGAGAGGGCGAGACATGATGGGTAGTCACCAGGCCTCGCCTCACGTCGGGGACCACGGCCTCGCCTAGCGACTCCGGCCCACCGATCCGGCCTGAGATCCAGGCGAGCGCCCAGGCTGAGGCCTAAACAACCCCTCACCAAGCTCCCAAAATGAATCGTTAAAGAATTATTAACTCTTTAACGATTAATTTTTGCAAGCGAACGAAATCTAATTTGCTAATCGATGCGGGAAAGTCACGAAGGTTAAAATAATAACATTATAAAGTAATAATAGAAATAAAATAATAAATCACGACGTGTCGTCATCAGCTGGGCCCGTCACAGCTACATTCGCTGTATTTCTACTGAAACTTTTATTAAGTTTTAATTTTATTTTTACCCTACGTGAAAAAAAACTTAAAGAGTACACACACACAACATTTATACACACAACATTTATACACACAACATTTATACACACAACATTTATACACACACATTTATACACACAACATTTATACACACAACATTTATACATACAACATTTATACACACAACATTTATACACACAACATTTATACATACAACATTTATACATACAACATTTATACATACCTAGTTGAAAAACCCGCCTTTTCTGCGTGTTTCTCCGTGTGATGATGGGAGCTTCTGGAAGTCTCTAGAAGTCTCTAGAATTCGCTGGAAGTCTCGAGAAGTCACTAAAAGTCTCTAGAAGTCTCTAGAAGTCACTAGAAGTCACTAGAAGTCACTAAAGTCACTAGAAGTCACTAGAATTCGCTGTAAGTCACGAGAAGTCGCTAGAATTCGCTGGGAGCTACAATAAGATGCGTCACTTGAATCGAAATGTTGAGAAAATGGCGGAACGCGTCACCTGGCTTCACACAAAGATGGAGCCCCGCCCACCCACTCAGCCAATCAGCAGCCCCCTCTCACACACCCACGCCTCAGCCAATCAGCAACCGTCTTACTCAGCCACTCAACCAATCAGCAACGCCTCACACACCCACGCCTCGGCCAATCAGCAATCGGCTCACTCAGCCACTCAGCCAATCAGCAATCGTCTTACTCACACACCCACGCCTCAGCCAATCAGCAACGCCTCACACACCCACGCTTCAGCCAATCAGCAACCGTCTTACTCAGCCACTCAGTCGTCCAGCTCCCCCACCAAACGCTTGGATTACGTACAGTGCCAGTCTCTCTCACTCTGTGTGTCTGTGTGTGTCTCTCTCTGTGTGTGTCTCTCTCTGCGTGTCTGTGTGTCTCTCTCTCTGCGTGTCTGTGTGTGTCTCTCTCTGTGTGTCTCTCTCTGTGTGTCTCGCAGAAGAGAAATATAAAATAATTAAAATAAAACATAAAGTCGCGTACAAGGGAAATGATAAAATAGTAACAATTAAACATAAAGTCGCATGGAAGGGAAATAATAATATAATAAAACATAAAGTCGCGTAAAAGAGAAATAATAAATGATACAAATAGAACAAAGTCGCATAGAGGGAAATAATAAACTAATAAAATACAACATAAAGTCGCGTACAAGAGAAATAATAAACTAATAAAANTACAGCATAATAAAATAATTATTTTTATACGTAATCAAATAATTATTTTATTATGTTTTGTTTTATACGTAGAATGGAAATAATAAATAATAAATATTTTATTATGTATAAAAATAAACATAATAAAATTATTATTTTTTAGGTCGCGGGTTCGATCCCCGCATCCTCCACGCAAACAATAGTTTTCAAAAAGGAAACTCCGCTTTTACATTCACGAGCAGAGACCCGTTGCGCTGAAGGTGATGAACGTGTTTCAGTGCGACAACAACAACAAGCCGCCAAGACGCTTCCTCGGGTGCAGCTCTCAGCTGGCGCCTCTCGCGTTCTCACGAGCGCCGCCTGCCGCCCAGAGGCGGGAGTCTTCAGCGCAGCGAGCAACTCGCGCCGCACTTTTACATCAACTAAGATGCGGGTTTATTAAACTGCAAATCCGCATCAAAATCGAGGGCGACGAGACGTCAAGATGGTCACCAATGTGAACATGTCACCAACAATAACGCTGGGCGTTACATTTAAAATAAAAAAATATTCTCGTGGAGGATGCGGGCATCGAACCTAAACGTCGAAGAGTTTAGTGTTGTAGTGGCGTGCTCACGCTACCAACGACGCTAAACTCTCCTTGGCATCGAGAGGGCTCAAGTGTAGTTACTAGCGTGCCAGTCGTGTGTGTTAGCGAGTTCTGTGTTGTTAGCAAGACATTTCACCCGTCTATCCTTGTACTGGACGTGCATTTGAGATGTGTAACACAATGAGCATGATATGTACAAATTTCACCAAACGGATATCCCCATCATGATCACGTGGGCTCTGTGGTGTAATGGTTAACGCGGCTGCCTGCGGATTAGAAGGTTCGACTCCTGCCAGGCGCGATGAGATTTTTATTAAAAAAATATTTCTCGTCACATCTCATTCGCCTTAAAGGGACTTCAAAACAGCAAAATCGAGGGCGACAAGAGGTCAAGCTGGTTCACCAATGTGAACATGTCACCAACAATAACGATGGATGTTACATTAAAATTTTATTTAAAAAATATTCCTCGTGGAGGATGCGGGATTGATCCGGCTACCAAACATCGGAGAATTCAACACACTTAGTGGCGTGCTCACGCTACCAGGTGCGCCGATCTCTCCGTAGCATCGAGAGGGTCCTAGTGTCGTTGGTATCGTGCAAGCTGTGTGTGTCATCTTCTTGGTTCTTTCGGTAAAGTCACGTAGAATGGAAATAATAAATAATAAAACATAATAAATAATAATTTTTTAAACACAAAATTTTATTTTATTATTTTATTTAAAATATAATAAATAATTATTTTTTGCTCATGGGCAAATTTTATTTTATTATTTTTTAACAATATAAAACATAAAATAATTATTTTATTACGTTATATAATAAAATACGCACCATGTAACAGTAAAATTACGATCAACAATGTTTCTTTTAATAAACAGCAAATCCCAATCAAGCGGTCAGTGCCTTGCTCAATGGACTCACCAAATGTGTAACGTTTTCTATTTGAATAAATGTAAAAAATATATTCGCCTGTGGAGGACGCGGGGATCGAACCGCGACCTTTCGCATGGGAATCGAGGGCGCTACCCACTGCGAAACATTAACATAATTTATTAATGACGTCACTCGTTGTGGGAGGGGAATTGCTTGTACCACAGAAATGACGTCATGTCATCTGCTGCGCGTGACGTCACAAGCTGCAGCTTCGCGCGTGCAGTGAAATCCGAGGTGAGAAATTCTCATCGTTGTGGTTGTTGTGTGGTTGTTGTTGTGGTTGTGGTTGTTGTTGTTACCAAGGTAGAGCCTCGCTCTCTCTCGTAGGGATGTCACTAGAGCAGCAGCAGCTTGTGAATCGATGTCCAAGTTGGAACTTTACAACGCGGGGCCTAGACACGCGGGCCTTGCCTCCTGCCCTCGCCTGGTCGCGTTTGCTTTAATTCCCTCCCTTAAGTTTAATTTGTCTTCACGCGGCTCGCTACTTTGTCACTTTGGTTTACTGTAGATATTAACGCAGTTTTTTTGTTTTTTTACCAGCCCAAGCCCGCCTGAGCTGCTGTACCGCTCTTGTTTACAGAAGCTACCTGCCCACAACACAAGGTGGGTGGTGGGGTTTTGTCAACGCGTGTGTCAATGTTTTGACTTAAAACTTTCGTAACTGCAGCAATTCATATTCTTGTTCTTTCTGTAAAGTCACGGAGATAGAAAATTTATTAAAAATAACAGATAATAAATGAATAAAAGTAAACAAAATTGTAAATAAATAAAACCACGACGTTTCCATCGCAACACAAGTGGCATTTATTTGATTTTATCTGTTGTTATTGTCTATCTACGTGACTTTACCGAAAGAACCAATAATACGTGTGGAAATGTGTATCGGTCAAAGACGCTAAACGCGTGCTGATGTTGACTCTAAATGTGGAGGGAAACCCGGGAGATTCGGAGGAAAATCCACGCGACCACAGAGAGAGAGACACGCAAACTCCAAATATACAGCAGCAGCAGGCGTCAGGGTCGGGATCGAACCCACGACTTCCTGTATACCAGGTGAGGTAGTTAACATCTCACCACGGAGAGAGAGAGACACGCAAACTCCAAATATACAGCAGCAGGCGTCAGGGTCGGGATCGAACCCACGACTTCCTGTATACCAGGTGAGGTAGTCATCATCTCACCACGGAGATACGAGGGCTTCTAGGCATATTTATGACTATTTGCCCTCTCATTGTGTGCAATAACAGCCTGTGTGATGAATTTGGGAAACTTTTTCACGACATCATGAATATATGAATAAGTATAGACGTGTAAGTCACGTGTGACTGTGTTTTTGCATTCATCTGTGCCTCGATAGTGACGTGTAGGTGGTGTGCATATTCTTTTTTTTGTCTACAGCTGACGTTTGGTCTGATGGAGCAAAGACACTCAGCACAGCTCGGTACGGCAAGGCAACAATGCGACCAGCGTGGATACAGCACGGAGCGGACTGGAAATTTGACACAGCACCAGAGAGCACACACAGGAGAGAAACCCTTCAAGTGTAGTGTGTGTGCGAAGGCATTTGCATGGCCATCTGCTCTTCAAAGCCACCAGAGAACACACACGGGAGAGAAACCCTTCAAGTGCACTGTGTGTGGGAAGGCATTTTCACAGTCATATAATCTTAAACAACACCAGAGAACACACAGGAGAGAAACCTTTCAAGTGTGCTCTGTGCGAAGGCGTTTTCTCTTTACATCATCTCGTAACACACGAGAACACACACGGGAGAGAAACCCTTCAAGTGCAGTGTGTGTGGGAAGGCATTTTTACGGCCATCTGCTCTTAAAAACACCAGAGAACACACATGGAGAGAAACCCTTCAAGTGTACTCTGTGCGGGAAGGCGTTTTCTCTTTTACATCATCTCGTAANACACCAGAGAACACACACGGGAGAGAAACCCTTCAAGTGCAGTGTGTGTGGGTGTTTTCACNGTCATCTCTTAAAACACCAGAGAACACACACGGGAAGAAACCCTTCAAGTGCGGTGTGTGTGGGAAGGCGTTTACACTCATCTGCTCTTGTAATACACCAGAGAACACACACGGGAGAGAAACCCTACGAGTGCAGTGTGTGTGGGAGGATTTTCACAGTCATCTGTTCTTAAACACCAGAGAACACACACGGGAGAGAAACCCTTCAAGTGCAGTGTGTGTGGGAAGGCGTTTACACTCATCTGCTCTTGTAATACACCAGAGAACACACGGGAGAGAAACCCTTTAAGTGCAGTGTGTGTGGGAAGGTGTTTACACTCACCTCTTGTAATACACCAGAGAACACACACGGAGAGAAACCCTTCAGTGCACCTGCGGAAGGCGTTTGCACAGTCACAAATCTTCAAGCACACCTGAGAACACAAGCATCAAATATCCAAAGAGTGGAGTCTGAAATCAGCTTGTGAAAGTCAAAGTGCTGCAATGAGCCCATCCCTCATGAAACAAGAACCGGAAGAATATCCCAGTCTGGACACTTAAAGGTAACGAGGTGAATTGAAGAGGTGAAGTGAAGAGTGAAGAAGTGAAGGTAAAATGTGAAGATGAAGGTTCAACTAAAATGGGACTTCACATCGATGGTGGCAACGTGAAGCAGGAGGAGATCTGACTGAGGCAGAGCGAGGCAACTCCCAGCAGTTTGTGGAAGTGGAGGTGTGGGTGGACTTCCTCTGAGACAACACAAAGTGAAATGGAGACCCGGTAGATGTGTAAGCCTGAGACGTCGTCGCTCCAATAGATGCACCCTTGTCACAGGCCTTTAATGAAAGAATGCGAAGTTGAACACTCAGTTCCTAGGTTCCACCTGCAGGGTAAGAGCGGCCAGTCTTTGTGGACCTGTGTGTTGGGTAGATCTCTAACCAGCAGCGAGAGCCAATAAGCTCCCAAGCATTCACTCTGTTCTCATCATAATTGCATTTATATGGTGCTTGCTTAATCGCCTCTGGCAACTCTGAGTCTTGCATCGTATCTTGTCTCAAACACTCGAAACATCCCCAAGTGGCAGCTGCCCCTGTGTGGCACAAGGTGGTGGCCTGCACCGGCCTGCGTGTGGACAAGAGCCTGTCAGTGGGGCGATGGTTGATGTGGCATCTCAGCTGTGTCGTTAGTAGGTAATGTTTAGAATTTGCTACATTTTGACCCAGACGCCAGCATGCAATGGCCTACTCGTTTTGAATGGTGCATTAGTATGTTGTACATACACTGTTAAGCAGACGGTGCGTATTTTTTAAATTAGCTTCTTGTTAATAGGATGTAAACTATTAAAGCATATTTCAGTGCAGTCATTCAATTTTGTTAATATGCCTGTCACGAATTTAGACTGAATATTTGTCTGATGGTGTGCGTACATGTAACCTTTTGTCTTTAAGGGTCAAACATTGAATAAGTGATGTTAGGACACTGTGTTTTGCAAGTAACCTGTACAGATAACTCAGGTGAGACTCATTGTTCTTGTGATACAGGTCAAAGGGTATTTTTGTGTTTTCAGGAAGCATCTCCCTCTGGAGCAGCAACTCATTGTCTTTGAAATAGCGAGCACGCTCGGATCATTCATCTGTTACAAGGCATACCACTTAAAAGTTACACGTAATTTTGTATTACGTGTTGACGTACATTTTATCGAATTAGGACAAGAAATGCTCCTTGCTGATTGGAAAGTTACAAAAAGAATTGCACACGAGCGACGCATCCACACAAGCACCCGATGCTCCGTTTTGAAGTTTTAAAATGAAACAACTTTGAATTGTATTATGTTTTGAATTTGATAATTGTGTTTCTTCATTAAAAGCTTGTTATTTTACATCTGGAAGACTTCATTGAAAACGACATTTCATGTGAATTTTCTCTCGTCGTAAAGTAGATGGCCTTGCCGGGGTTCTGTTTGATGCGGACTTTCACCTGGTTGGGATCGCGGGGTGGAGATGAGGCGACACAGAGCTGCTGGCCGTGCCAGAAGACCGCCGTCTGCAGATCGATTCCAACGCGATCGAACGTCTGTCCCTGCGCCTCCGTCGTTCATGCAGGGGGCGCGTAGGTTTGCAGCGCCCCTGCATGAAAACGACGGAACGTGCAGCGTTCGTCACGAAGTTGTGCGTAAGCGCCATTAACAAGGCGCTGTCAGCTGACCTGCCACCACCTGCACGGGTCAACAGGGGGCAGCCGAGAGAGCGAGGTGCGTAGGGGTCGACCAAAGGTTAAACCCCCGGCCCCCACCGTGACCGGAGACTAACACCCCTGACCCCCATCCGTCCCTAAGACCCCTTAAGATAAGACCTTCTCTCTCTCTCTGTGTCTATGTCGTCTCTCTCTGTCTCTGTGTTGCTCTTGTCTGTCTGTCCGCCTGTCTTGTCTGTGTCTGTGTGTCTGTCTATCAGCGTCTGTCCAACCGCAGTCAACGACTCAGTAGCAGCAGGCGCCCGTTCAACTCCCACGACCACACGCCACTCAAACTTGCTCCCAACACACAAAGACAAAGATCCCCCGTCTAGCCTGCACAGAATGTCAGGGCAAGTGCTGTTAGCGAGCACCAAAGACAAAGATCCCTGTATAGCCTGGACAGAATGTTGGGGCAAGTGCTGTTAGCGAGCACCTAACACAAACACAAAGATCCACCTTATAGCCTTAACAGTTTCATTTCATTTTCAATGATTAGGTATAGCCCTGTGAGCCATTCGGCTCTTGAATCGGGTGCAACCGCAGCAAATAAAAAACTAAAACATGAACAAGAAAATATCTCAAAGTGACTATGCGCAAACAGAAAAATCCAGGGGAAAACTGCAAAGTCTTCCAGAAAAAAGCACCAAACACCAACGCTGTGCAAAAAGCCCAGTGGGATGCCAGTCAAACAACAACAACAACCACAAGACAACGTACATTAAAGCCATCATTCTAACTCTGTACTACAACAAACAAACATGGCTAAACCAAAAATATTTTTAAATCACCAAATAAAAGCCATAAAAGCAATGTAACAGTGGTCATAGGAACTGTGACCGAAATGTCACAATAAACGACACAAAACACGTTCCACCAAACCCTGTAGCCACAGCTGGCTGCATGAGTCGCTCCACAACAGCAGGAGCATCAGTAGGAGTAAAAAACTTTCAAATGCACCTTTAAAGATCTAAGGTGGAGAGCTCTGAAATCAGCTCGTATGCAGGTGCTCCGTTGATTGTTGCATTGCAAGAAAATGTGATGATGACAGCTTGGAGAGGCCTCCATCCAGCATTGGATTTAATTTTGGTTGACGATGATGATGAACATGAATCTCTCACGAGGCTTTGCCGCCTGTTTACTTAAAAGACTCCCCTGAGCTGTATCGCCACTAGGTGGCACCATATCACAATTTACTCCAATTCTGGCAATATGTTCAGGAGATGCATGAAAACGTCGAGGTCTGCTCGCCAGAAGAGGGCTCCGGGAGAGAGTTGGTGTAGCTTTGTTATTCCTTCACTGCAGGAACGAAGACTACAGCGGTTGACTAGATGGTTTACTGTATTTACCGGGTAAGGTTGCCCTTTGGGTTTATTGCCGACGCAACTCAACAACTTAAGCAAGATAAGCGGACTTCCTCACCGCTCGGAACGTGAACCAACGCTCACGGACGGCGCAGTAACGAGGATATGACCTCGCGGCTAGGAACGGAAACGCACCATCCCTGCAGATCATTGCCAAAAACCTCGACTGCCGCTGGGACATCCCAAACAAATACAATCTCGGTTGGAATGTTTCCACGAAAGCAAACCGTCCTGGATTGTTTAAAACTGTTTCCAAAGACCGGCATAAATGTTCCATTTCTCTGTTAAATGTTCACCATTCATCTCCTCTGGTTCGTGATGGCAGACTAGCGCGGTGACACACTGGGTGGGTGTGGCAGGACAAAGTGGCAAGCGAGTGGAGCAGAGGGAAAGCCAACTAGTTTCCCTTGCCAAATGAATCTAACAAAAAAACGCACACAGAGTTGTAATGTTCGGGCCTTTAATAACCCTTGATCAAGATAAAAATGTACGTCTTGTTTGGGGCGATGTGTCAGTGGTAAAGGTCACAAGGCTATCACAATTTGTTCAACGAATTGTGCAACGCAACAGTAAATTCCTCTCCACTTAGTGCAACAAGTGAAGGATAATTTATTCCATCACGCGGTAATATTTAACTCTTAGGTTATTTCCTTGTTGCCGTTGTTGTGATGGGAAATGAACAGAAACACATTCCTGCGGAGGGAGCTGGCAGGAACGTTGGGTTGCTCGGTCAATGGCCTGCAGGGTCAACGGCGGCGTGGTGTATTCCGCAAATATGCCCGACTGTGAGGGCGGGCACAAGCCGGCGTGAGTAGGTGAAACGTTGAGTTTTATAAGGGCACCACGGGGTGACCAGCCCCTCCCCACCCAGCCTCTCCCACCCAGCCCACCTCCCACCCAGCCCTCCNTCCCNACCCAGCCCACCCTCCCACCCCCACCCAGCCCCACCCTCTCACCCCCACCCAGCCCCACCCTCCCACCCAGCCCTCCCACCCTCCCTCTCCACCCAGCCCCACCCTCCCCACCAGCCCCTCCCTGCACGACGGACGGACGGACACAATAATCCCCTGTGGGCTGGTGTAACCAGGAGGTTCCTACCAGTAACAATGTTGCCAATTGCTTCGTTTTTATTTGGAAAGTCCCGGCTCTCCCGTGACGAGGTGGATCCGCACGACGATGTGTGTGAAGTGACTGTCATCGACAACACGATGATGAGGTGACGACGTGTATCCCACCGGCGAGGGTGGCGAATGGTGTCGTGGCTCTGGGGCGGAGGGGCGTGAGATGTGGCTCACATTTCCTGAATGACTTGGTCAAGGTGCCACGTGCACGTGCATCTCACAGCGCGATTTGGGCAATTAGAACACACGACGGAATTGATTACACCTGCTTGCTTCATCAATTAAAGCCCATCGAGAATCAATTATTCTGAATGTGTTTGTGTGCATCGATTAGGGGCCGTCGTTAAATGACGTCACGCACCTGGCGTGACGTCATTTATGGACGGCCCTTAACTACTTTTCATAGAGGATTTCACCACGGCCAAGTCGCGCGTGGTCATCATTGGTTGCCTCCCAACCACGCGGTGTTCACACAACTGCTGCAGCCGTGTGTGTGTAGGTGAGTGTCTGTGTGTGTGTAGGTGAGTGTCTGTGTGTGTAGGTGAGTGTCTGTGTGTGTGTAGGTGAGTGTCTGTGTGTAGGTGAGTGTCTGTGTGTGTGGTGTCTGTGTGTGTGTGGTGAGTGTCTGTGTGTGTGTAGGTGAGTGTCTGTGTGTGTGTAGTGAGTGTCTGTGTGTGTAGGTGAGTGTCTGTGTGTGTAGGTGAGTGTCACTGTGTGTAGGTGTGTGTCACTGTGTGTGTGGTGAGTGTCTGTGTGTGTGTAGTAAGTATATATGGAGGCTTGACGACAGGATCGGAGGCACACTTATTTATTACACCAACACAGTTATTACAGGTCACTTGGCTACAGGGATTCTCGACAGCTAACCCNTCTAACCTATACCAATTCCTCCACTACGGGACTAGGGGAGGCTATCTGTCCCAGCTTGGTTAAGCTGGGATCCCGGCTCCCTGAGTCACCAGACCAGCTTCGTCTGGGCTCTCGGGGCCACGCCACCGGCTTGCCCTGGTCGGCCCTTATAAGGACAGCGAGCCAGGGGAGCTCTGGGGCCTACACTAGCTGGTTTTCCGTCTTCTCTGGTTAAAGCTGAGTCCCGACCTCGAGCCCTCGAGCTCATCACCTTTTATAGGACTCGCCCCGAGGGGGGCCCGTGGGGGATACACATGCGGACGTCGGTGCTAGCGCCACCCTTGTGTACGGCCGTAACCCCGCCCCTTGTGTTTGTTGGCCATCCGTGGCCATGCATAATCACACCTCAACATTCGTAGCCATGCGCAATTACACCTCTACATCACCCCCCTGTACAGCTCGCAGCCGTCCCTGGCTGCAAAAAAATTAGAATAAAGGTGCATCCCTCACGAAAACCCCGTGTGTGTGCCTCGCGTAATTTTTAACAAGAACAAGAGAACCTTAACAAGAACAACAACAGGAAGAGAGAGAGAGAGAAAAAAANTAACCCGACGCACCCCCCCGAATAAATACCCCAAAACCAACATATATACACACACTCCGGACGCCACCCCTCCCATTGTCCGCAAGGCCCCCAACAGCCGACCTCACAATAGTCTGCGCGTTTTGGCGCGCGTTCTCGCGGCGGGCCCGTCACAAGGGCCCGTCCTGGCACGCTCAGTGACGGTTGTTGACGGTCCGGGTGCAAGAGAGTCAGGCGTCGCTGCCGAGTGACCCCCGACCCCTCCGGGAGGGGTTGGTGGGTGTGGACCCGTCACTCCTGTTGCGCCTGGGGACGGAACAGTTGATGTCGGGTTAGGCGAGTGCAGCGACGTCGGGGAGTCGGCGGAACCCTCACACGTTTGGCCATGCGTGTGTGTGTGTGAACCACGGGGCGGCGCGATGAATGGTTTCAACCTTGAGGGGTGCACATACCACCGGCGCCTCCCCCATTTGACGCGAACACATTGCGGCCGCAAGACCTGTACGACCTCCACTGGCCCCCGCCACGGCCGTACCAATTTTGACGAGGTTGCCAGCGGCACCTGGGGACAGTGCAACCACGCCCTGTCCCCTGGTTTCCATTTGACCACCTGCACCCGCCCCAACCGAAGCCTCTCGTTCGCCTTCTGGCGGAGTTCAGAATTTTGCACGGCCGCTTCCCGCGCCTCAGACAATTGAGCGATGTTAAATTTAACGTGTTCGGACAAATTAGACTTCGCCTGGAGCGCCGAGAGCTTCAGCTGGGTCGCCACAGGGGGGTTAACTTCGCGCCCATACATTAAAAAGAAAGGGGAAAATCCGGTGGCCGCATGGGGAGCCATTCTGTAGGCCTGCAACACACCGGCTATGCGGAGGTCCCAATCCGTCTGGGATACCGACACCTGCTGGGACAGCATGGACGTGATGGTCCGATGCAGCCGTTCCACCATCCCGTCAGTTTGTGGGTGATACGGAGAGGTCCGAACCTTCTCCGTACCCAAGAGGTCGCACACCTCACGTAGGAGTTTACCAGAAAAATTCCTACCCTGGTCAGTAAGCAGCCGTTCCGGAGCACCCTTGTCGAGGACATAGCCCTGGACAAAGGCCTCCGCGATGGCTGCTGCCGACTGGTTCGCCAGGGGCCAGGCCATAGGCCATCTCGTGAAGTATTCAACCCCGTTAGTAAATACCTATTGCCCCTGGGTGTAGCGGGAAATGGGCCAAGTATGTCCAGAGCGACGAGCTCGTTAACCCGGGAAACTTTTATGGACTGCAGCGGAGGGTTGGACCCCCTAGCAGGTGGCTTCCTCTGCGCGCATTGCGTGCATGACCCCAGGAGATCCCCCACGTCCTTTTCCATGCCCGGCCAGAAGAAATCTAGCTGGAGCGTGGCAAAGGTCTTGTGAACCCCCAAGTGCAGAAGCCGCTCATGAACAGCCCATACCACCTTACCCCTTAAAGCAGCAGGCACCACGAGCCGCTGGCGCCGGGTTTTACCATCCCAGTGCATTAAAAGTCCCTGGAACAACCCCCACGAGTCAACGTTTTCCACCCCCTGGCCAACCCCCCGGCGCGACGGCGCAGAGCGAGGAGGGAGGTGTCCTCCATTTGGAGGCGACCCCATTCCGCGACCGACAACCCCAGCAACGAATCCCTCCCTTCTTGCTCGATAGGACCCGAAACCGAAGGCGCATCGGCAGCGGCCACGAGGACCGAATCGGTGGTGACGTTCGGAGACCTACAACGCCCCGAACCCAAGAGGCACGCGCACTCCGAAGTGGGTGGCAATCGCGACAGGGCGTCAGCGTTCGTGTGGCGGAGACCCTTACGATATGTGGTGACAAAGTCATAGTCTTGGAGAATCTCCAACCATCGAGACAACTGGCCCGATGGTTGTTGAACCCGCAGGGCGTATTGTAGGGCCGCATGATCTGTACGGACGGTGAACCGCCGACCGTACAAATACGGGCGGTACTGCTGAATGAAATAAACAATCGCCAATAATTCCCGACGGGTAACGCAGTACCGCTGTTCGGCTGGAGACAGTACCCGACTACCGTAAGCCACCACATGCTCTACGCCCCCAATGAGCTGGGACAGCACGCCCCGATGCCCGTGTTACTTGCGTCTGTATCGAGCAAGAAGGGTTGTGAAAAATCCGGGTAATTCAACGGCGGAGCCCCACCAAAGCATTCCGGAGGGCGCGAAAAGAAGCCTCCTCCTCCGGCCCCAATGAAACCTGACTCCCTTGGACGTCAAGGCATGGTTTCGCAATCGTAGCGAAGTCAGCCACGAATCGCCGATAATACGACGCGAACCCAATGAAACTCCTGACCTCTCCCACAGAGGTGGGAGTCGGCCAGGAGCTGACGCATTCCGTTTTGGCGGGATCAGTGGATATCCCCGAGCGCCCAACAATGTGACCTAAATATCGCACCGATTCGCGGAGTAAATGGCACTTCTGTGGTTTAAATTTCAAATTGGCAGCCCGCATTTTGAGAAAAACAGCACGCAACCTCTGGAGGTGTTCCTCGAAGGATTTGCTAAAGACGATGACATCGTCTAAGTAAATCAAACACGAATCCCATTGCAAACCTGCCAAGACCAATTCCATTAACCGCTGAAAAGTTGCCGGCGCAGAATGTAAACCCATCGGCAAGCGGTTAAATTGGAAGAGACCTTGCGGTGTACGAAAAGCAGTCTTAGGTTTTGATTCGTCATCCAGAGGAAGCTGCCAGAATCCTGATAGCAAATCGAGGGTGGAAAAGAATCGCGCACCGGCCAAGGCGTCGAGCGACTCATCCATCCGAGGAAGCGGGTACGCATCTGCCACAGAGATTTTGTTGAGACGCCGAAAGTCGACACAAAATCTCAGTGAGCCGTCATGTTTTTTCACCAAAACGATCGGCGCGCCCACGGGCTGTTGGAAGGGGAAATGATATCGGCGGCTAGCATGTCATCAACAGCCGATTTGACATGATCCTTTTCGGCGGGACTCAACCGAAAGGGATTTTGGCGGATTGGCGCGCTGTCACCCGTGTCAATATGGTGTCGCAGCAATTTAGTACAACCAATATCAAATTTGTGTTGACTAAAAACGTCAGCAAATTCGCTCAGGAGAACTCGCAGCTGCGCGCGCTGCGAGTCGGACAGGTCCACTGAACCCGCGCAAAGCGCATCCAGCCATCCGTCATCACAGTCCGAATGCGGTCGTGACGGAGGATCGGTGGATACCTGACCCACGAGTGGTTCCTCATAGGGTACCGGCGTTGCGTGTGCAAGCACGGTCCCTTGAGGAACCACGGCCGTTCGCGATCCACATTAAGGACTGCAATGAAGGGGTCCCCATCCCCTCTCACCATGGTCTGAGCCGCGAGCAAATCGGGTCCATTTACCCCGGCCGAGATGGTCCCAACAAGACCCCCGATCCGCAACCCCTTCATTAAACGGCCGACGCAATCTAAGAGGGACGAGCATCTGAGCCCCCGGAGGTACGCGCACAGTTTTTGTCACGAGCGCCTGCACGGTGGCAAACGCCCGGCGCTCCGTGGTGGGGAAGACAAAAATGTAACGCGTCGCCCGATGGGAGCTCAATGCACCCCTGGTCAATCAGGATGCGGATGGGCATTTTGGCCAAGAAATCCGTCCCCAACAGGCACGGAACCGCGAGTGAGGAGGAAACCAAAACAGGCCGGATAATTTAATGTCTCCAATGCAGATAGTGGCGCGGATTTGCCCAATAATGCCCAGCGAGCCCCGTTAGCAGCATAGCATGGCACGTCAACAGGGAGCAAGGGACGACTTTGAACGGGAAGGATGTTATAAATCAAATCAGATATAATGGTCGCCGATGCCCCTGTGTCAATTAAAATCCGCACCTCTACCCCATCAATATGACCGACCACAACCGATGATCCGCCGACGCAGCAACGACACGATGGGCGAGCTCCGACCACTGACCCGGTTGGAGCGCTCGCCGCATTATAGAACAATCCGCGCGATGGACGGGGAATTTGGAGCCCTGTTTGGTTGAGCGCGTGAGTGTGTGTCGGATGTGTGCATGGGCCAAACGTGTGAGGTGCCGCGACTCGCCGTATTTCTCTACTGGAGCTTGGGAGGAGACGGCGTGGCGTCCTGACGAGGTGTCGCCCCGCGCTGACGGGGAGCCCGGCATCCTGACGCAACGTGGCCTTGCAGGCCACAGTTGTAGCAGCGTGTGAGCGCCCCGATGTCCTGGGCTGCTCCTGGCGGCTCGGTCCATTCCGAGCCTGTGGTCCGCCGCTCTCCATTCCCCGCCGCTCCACCCGCAGACCTCCTCCGATGGGAGGGCGGTAGCCGCCATGGCATGGCTGGCCGCCCCTTTGCCGCCTTTCGACGCAGGGACCGCAAGCCCCCGTGGATGTGGCGCGCGACCAGCAGGGACGACATCTCCGCGTCGTCCTGAGCCAGGACGTTGACGTCCAGCTCGTCAGCGATAGCAGCAGCTTCTCAGCCACCATGGCATCCACTCCTTCCTCGTCCATCCTTGGGAAAGCAGCCTTCGCCAGAGCCAGGAGGGCCGTCCGGAAGGCCAGGGGTGACTCGTTGGCGCCCCGACTCCGATCGTGGAACAGCTGCCTGCAGTCCGAAGGCGGCCCATAGACGGCTGACAGCAGCTGCAACGCCAGGTGTAGAGTGGCGCGCTTTTCCCTCGGCGCCGAGGTGAGGGTAGCCAGGGCGTCGTTGTCCAGCATCGCTGGCAGCGCGCGTAGGGCCTCGGCGTCCGACCAGTTCGCCATCTCTTGATGAGCGATGAACCGCCTCTTGAAGCCGCCCCAGTCCCGTCAGCGCCGACAAATTCTTTAAGAGGCGGCAGACGCTGTTGTAAGGCGGCGTCCGTGGCCGCAGAACGCTCTCCGTCGCTCCCCGCGATGATACAGTGTGGGCGGGCCGTGCACATGGCATCGCCGGTCGCTCCGTTGTTGACGCGCTGGCCGGTGTTGATGATGTCACGGCTTGTGCTTGGCCCTCAGCAGTCACCTGACGCGGGCCGGCCCCGCCCTCTGCTCCCACTGTAGTGATGGCGGGAAATTTAACCGCGAGCCGCGTCGGGGTGGCGGAAATGGCGCCGCGCGTCGGCTGCCGTCGTCGTCCCGCGCAGCCCCTCCAGCCCCCAGCCGCGTGATCTCCTCCAACGTGGCGGCCGCAGCGTAGAGCAACTCCGCCAGGCGGGAGTGAGCCAGCTGAAGTCCTCGGCCGACGCATCCCTCCCTTCCTGTCGTAGCGGCGTGGGTGTACTCGGCCCCGGCTGCTCCGATCCGACCTCGGCCATCTCTGGTGCCGATTCGGCCGAGATGTCCTCCATCTCCGACTCCCTGGTACGTGTCGTCCCTCGTGTGTCCATCGTTGAACGTCCACTTCTGACCCCAGATGTAGTAAGTATTCAGGAGGCTTTGACGACGGGGTCGGAGGCACACTTATTTATTAACACCAACTTGTGCACAGTAACAGGTACACACAGCACTTAAAGGGGTATCGTCCCCTCACTCGTCTAACAGGGAGACACAACATCTAACCCGCTAACCTACGCCCGAGTCCTCCACTAGGAGCTAGGGGAGGCTACCTATCCCAGCCCTGGTCAAGCTGGATCCCGGCACCCTGAGTCTCCAGACCGGCTCTTATAAGAACGTCAGTCTGGGCTCTCGGGCCACGCCACCGGCTTGACCTGGTCGGCCCTGACAAGGACAGCGAGCCAGGGGAGCTCCGGGGCCTATTCTAGCTGGTCTTCACTCTTCGCTGGTTAAGCTAATACTCGACCTCGAGCCCTCCTGCTCACCACCTTTTATAGCACTCGGCCCCCGGGAGGGGCCCGTGGGGAAGCAGGTGCGGACGTCGGTGTGAGCACCTCCTCTGTGTACGGCCCTAACCACGCCCCTTGTGTTTGTTAGCCATCCGTGCCCATACACAATTACACCTCTACATATGTAACGTGTGTGTATGTCGTGTGTGTATGTAACGTGTGTGTATGTAACGTGTGTGTGTAGTGTGGTGTGTGTATGTAACGTGTGTATGTGTGTATGTAACGTGTGTGTGTAACGTGTGTGTGTATGTATGTAACGTGTGTGTATGTAACGTGTGTGTATGTAACGTGTGTATGTAACGTGTGTATGTGTAACGTGTGTGTATGTAACGTGTGTGTGTGTAACGTGTGTATGTGTGTAACGTGTGTATGTGTGTAACGTGTGTATAACGTGTGTATGTGTGTAACGTGTGTGTGTGTGNAACGTGTGTGTGTGTAACGTGTGTGTATGTAACGTGTGTGTGTATGTAACGTGTGTATGTAACGTGTGTGTATGTAATGTGTGTGTGTGTAACGTGTGTGTGTGTGTAACGTGTGTGTGTAACACAGTGTGTGTGTGTGTGTGTGTCTGTGTGTGTGTCTGTATGTGTGTATGTCTGTGTAGATGTGTGTCTGTATATGTGTCTGTGTAGTGGTTAGCGCTACGCTGCGCTATGAACCTCGCGACCCGGCTTCGATTCCCGCTCACGGCCAGCAGCAGTGACGATTATCTGAACCGGTCCAAGGCCTCCCCTAGGTCGACTCAGCCTCAAATGAGTACCCGGTGTCATGGTGTGCAGTAAACATCGCTAGCACTGGGGAGACAAAGGCGGTCGGGCGTGGTGCTGGCCACCAACCCCTCGTGGACCGGCCTTCATAGGTGCTTCTCGCTAACAGCACTTGCCCCAGCAGTCTGTGAAGGCTACACGGTGGGGATCTTTGTCTTTGTATCACCACACAGGAGTCACGGAGCTTTCGAGGCTCCAAGCCACGTGGGGAGCCAGAGCGTCAGGTGGTGCCACTCGCAGGTGAGACTCCGGTGACTATAAAGTCAAACCTCGGTATACGACCACTTTGGAATACGTCGAATTTGGTACGCGTCGTGTTTTGACGAGAAAAAATTTTCTTGGGATACGATGCCTTGCTTGGGATACGACGTCTTGCTTGGGATACGACGTCTTGCTTGGGATACAACATCTTGCTTGGGATACGACGCCTTGCTTGTATACCTTGTTCACGACTGAAACAAGCGCCGCTCCTCAGTCACAGCGTTGTGTGGACGCTGTGCGGGCCAGTGGTGGGACTCTGGGACTCCCGGCTCTACGTCCGTGTAAGGGCGAGTTCCGAGGAAGCCAGAGTCTAGACCCGCACCTTGGCTGGGTCGGGTCAGGTAGCCTCCCGAGGGTAATTGTAGCCGGAGGACCCCAGAGCGTAGCCAGAGTAGTGTATCTAGGCTGTGTACCTAGGCTGTGTACCTAGGCTGTGTCGCTAGGCTGTGTACCTAGGCTGTGTACCTAGGCTGTGTACCTAGGCTGTATCCCTAGGCTGTGTCGCTAGGCTGTGTACCTAGGCTGTGTCGCTAGGTTGTGTACCTAGGCTTTGTATCTAGGATGTGTACCTAGGCTGTGTACCTAGGCTGTGTCGCTAGGCTGTGTATCTAGGCTGTGTATCTAGGCTGTGTATCTAGGCTGTGTCCCTAGGCTGTAACAGAGTATCAGGAGTGTTGGAGTGTTGTATTGTAATAAAGAAGTCACCTCTACAAGTGTCTCCGGAACCCATTACATTTGTGTTGACGGTGATGGTGGTGGTGTCACATTACAGGAGGCGTGCGCACTGCGTCTCTACCCCCCCNACCGGACAAGACGCGAGAGGCTTCAAAGGAGTCCGAGTACCGCGATGGAGAGAGGAGAGGGGAGACGGAGGGACGGGGAGGAAGGAGAGGACCAGCGGGTGATGGAGGTCGAATGAGGGGAGAGGGGGAGAGGCGGGGGGCGAGAGAGACCCGGCCAGGCAGAGGGGAGAGAGAGCGTTGGCCCGGCGAGTAGCGAGGGAAAGAGAAGCTGCGGACAGGGCCATTGGTGCCGGTGGCAGGGGTGGAGGTCAGGGGGCGAGACAGCGGCCGCCAGGCGAGATGCTCAGGCAGAGAGAGGAGGGCGCCAGGATGAGAGACGTCGGACAAATGGACGTGGACAGGTGGAGGGCGGATAGAGGGGGCGGGGAGGCCGTGAGGGGTAGAGAGCGAGAGGGAGCGATGCGGGCGAGAGGAGAAGGAGTGAGACAGAGGGGTGGACATGGTGGGGGGAGGTGGGGGGAGGGGAGAAGGGGGGGAGCGAGGGGTGGACATGGAGGGGGGAGGTGGGGGGAGGGGAGATGGGTGGGAAGCGAGGGCCAGGGACCAGTTGAGGCAAAGAGTGGTACAGATGGGCGGAAACATGGGCTTGGCGCGAGCGATACGGAGGGTTCTCGGATGGACATTCGAGGTGAGGGATCCGCGCGATGGCGGTTAGCTGCCGAACACGGCACAGCCCGAGTTGGATTCCCGCTCACGGGAACAACAAGCCGATGTTCGCGGTTTTTTTCCGACTCTCTGAGTTCCATGACCTTGTTAAATGTCTTTAACATTCACAGGCTGAATGTCTCACTAACACGGCTGCTCCTCCCTTCGTTGTTTAATAGGCTGAATGTGTCTCATTCACACGGCCGCTGCTGCGGGAGTTACATTAACACATTGACACGCTAATCTCTAGCAATGCAATGGCCAAGGTATAGCCGGCTTTGTGATCTTACACTGACTTGCAAATTCTATCTCTAGCCCCGCCCACGTACCCTTGGGTGGTACCCATCTCACACCGATAGAACCTCTGGCTGCAGTAGCTCTCTCGCTATATGTCTTGCTGCCTCAGCAGTCCGCCTGCTGTATTTGTTTCACCTGAAGACGACTGCTCGTGTTGCCGTCGTGATTTAAAAAAAGATTTTTCTACCTACGTCACTTTTACCAAAAGACCCAGAGAGTATGATTCCTGCAGTCACGGCAGCTTTAAGTCAAGATTTCACGTAGATAGGTTTTAAGAAATAAACAAAAAAACTACGACGTTTCCGTCGTCATCAGGATCGCTTGTGTTGCGATCGAAACGTCGTATTTTATATTTTATTATTTATTGAACCTATCTACGTGACTTTACCGAATGACCCAAACAATAAAATCCACTTCCGTTACAAAATCACCTTCGCCTCAAACACGACCGCCTGTTTGTGTCTACGTTGAACTTTTTTCGCACTCTACGTAGCCAACAGTGTTGCATTGTGGGTTGCGAGTAGGTGCAGGTGTCATGGCACGAACGCACGCTTCTAATTGGTGAAGGATCCATGAGTTAAATATTGAACCCAATATGTCATTGATTCTTACAACAAATGCCGTGTATTTAAAATGTGTATTTTGCTGGTCTCATTGCTGGAGTTGATGGGCATGTCTCTGCTGTTGAGTACAATAAAAACGAATTTCATTCAGCGGTGAATTTAGACTGGACGTGATTAATCCATATTAGAGTTTCTTTGGGTTAGATAGCAAACATATGAATGTGTCGTCAAACCCGCCACCACCCGACACGCCAATTAGTTCTGTCACGTCAACAGAATTAGTTACTAGTCCAGCACACGGGCTGTGTGCTGGAGAGTAAAACCCACAACATCTACAAGTGGAATACGACGTCTCGCCGGCAATTAGCACCAGTCCCATCAGGCGACAGCCAGAATTGGGTGGTGGGGATTAAACGACACATTAACGCGATCTAACCCAAAGAAATCTCTATTATGCATAATATTGGTCGTGAAGCCTACGTGTTAATGATTCATGATGGTAACTTTTACATATGTAATGCTGAACTTTACACAGACAACTTCTTTTTCCGTCGTCACTTTTATTACAAAACTCTTTACATTCAACACCCGTGACTCGGCTCTGTGTCACTCTGTCTCTCACGTCTTCTCTCGTTCCTGCTCCACTGCTTCTCACCACCACACTCACCACCACACTCACCACCACACTCACCACCACACTCACCACCACACTCACCACCACACTCACCACCACACTGACCACCACACCACCACACTCACCAAGACACTCACCACCACACTCACCACCACACTCACACCACACTCACCACCACACTCACCACCACACTCACCACCACACTCACCACCACACCACCACACTCACCAAGCTCACCACCACACTCACCACCACACTCACACCACACTCACACCACACTCACCACCACACCACCACACCACTCACCACCACACTCACCACCACACCACCACACTCACACCACACTCACACTACACTCACACCACACTCACCACCACACTCACCACCACACCACCACACCACTCACCACCACACTCACCACCACACTCACCACGACACTCACCACCACACTGACCACCACACTCACCACCACACTCACCAAGACAAACCACATTCACCACACTCACCACCACACTCACCACCACACTCACCACCACACTCACCACTCACCACCCTCTCACCACCACACTCACCAAGACACTCACCACCACACTCACCACCACACTCACCACCACACTGACCACCACACCACCACACTCACCACTCACCACCACACTCACCACCACCTCACCACCACACTCACCCACTCACCCTCACCCCACACTCACCACCACACTCCACTCAACCACACTCCCACCCACTCACCCACACTCACCACCACACTCAGACCACACTCACCACTCACCACTACACCACCACTCACCACCCACTCACCCCACACCACCCACCACTCACCACCCACTCACCACCACACTCACCACGCACTCACCAACACCGTCCTCTTAATTCAACTAATTAAGCGGCGTCCCCACGACGCTTCAGCCGTCATCGCTCCCATCCCAGACCTGCTGGCGCCACCGGCACCTGCTACATCACCATCCCTTCACCGCCACGCTCTACAACCACTTCCCAATCGTTCCCTCCGCCGTTATCTCCACAGCTTTGCCCTGGCGCGAACTGTCCCACGCCAGAGGTCGCAAACGGGTTTTGATTCCTTACCCGTACCCGGCCGCACCAGGGTCGCAAATGGGTACCCTACTCGTACCCGGCCGATACGGGTAGGGAACGGGTATCGGTACCCGATTGCGACCTCTGGATGAAGCCATGTTGCAGGCGTGGGTGGGTTGATTCTAGGAACTTGAATTGTGAGAAGAGACAAGACATTGGGAAATGAGTGGCAAACGGTGACTCACCAGTGACTCACAGTCTACCCGTACCCGGCTGCACCAGGGTCACAAACGGGTACCCGTACCCATACACGGCCGGTACGGGTACCCGTACCCTACCCGAAATGAGTGACAAACGGTTACTCACCAGTGACTCACGGCCTACCCGTACCCGTACCGGCCGCACCAGGGTCGCAAATGGCTACCCGTACCCGTACCCGGCTGGGTACGGGTAGCCGGGTATCGGTAGGGTACGGGTATCGGGTACCCGGTTGCGACCTCTGTGTACGCACTTCACCGAATTGTTTCCGCAATGTGCTCTTTGTACACATCCTTTATACATTTCAGAGTTGATATTTTGTCTTTGCATTGACTGGGTTATTGGAGCCTTGTGTTGGCTAACACTTGATAAATAGAAATATTCAAACAATGTTGTCGTCGAGCTCACTTGAACTCGTCAGCTCTTTGAGTTAAATCCTTAGTTTTATTAGTGAAACCTCATCTTGGGTATAGATACAAAGACAAAGATCCCCCGCGTAGCCTTAACAGACTGTAGGGGCAAGTGCTGTTAGCGAGCACCTATGAAGGCCGGCACGGCACACGAGGGGGTGGGTGGCCAGCACCACGCCCGACCGCCTTTGTCTCCCTAGTGACGATGTTTACTACACACCGCACCAGGTACTCATTTGAGGCTGAGTCGACCTAGGGGAGGCCCGGACCGGTTCAGATAATCGTCACTGGTGTTGGCCGTGAGCGGGAATCGAACTCGGGTCGCCGGGTTCATAGCGCAGCGCGCTAACCGCTGCACCACCGCTCCCCATAGATACAGGCAGTCACTGACACACATCGACTAAGAGACACGTGGACTTACACACACACACACATGGACTTACACACACATGGACTTACACACACACACACACATGGACTTACACACACACATGGACTTACACACACACATGGACTTACACACACACACATGGACTCACACACACATGGACTTACACACACACATGGACTTACACACACACACATGGACTTACACACACACACACACACGGACTTACACACACACACATGGACTTACACACACACATGGACCGACGCAGACACATCGACTTACACACACACACACATGGACCAACGCAGACACATCGACTTACACACACACAGCGACTCACACACACATGGATCTACACACACAGACATATGGACGTACACAGACACATATCGACGCACACACACACNTGGACTGTCACACACACACACATTGCTGTACGCACATCGACTGAAACACACAGACTCACACACACACACACATGGCCTGTCACACACATTGCTGTACGCACATCGACTGACACACATAGACTCACACACACACAGACTCACACACACACACATGGACTTACGCACACACAGACACAGAGACACAACAACAACCGCCATTTGCCAAGACGGTGACGTCACACGACGCTTGTGCCAGGCTATGTGCACCATGAGGGAACGTGAAGTGTCGAATGCCCGCTGGCAGGAGGTCACGGGGCAGACCCAGGTGTATCTGTTACATTTACATATTTAATACAACTTTTTGAACATCACAAAACAAACAACATCAATCCACGCTGCATCTGTTACATTTCCGTATTCAATAAAACTTTTTCAACATCACAAAACAAACAACATCAATCCACGCTGCATCTGTTACATTTCCGTATTCAATAAAACTTTTTCAACATCACAAACATACAACACTGCAGGTTTTTNGACACCCAGGCTGTATCTGTTACATCTTCATATTTTGTGGTTAGCGTCGCTTCCTGGGCATGGCAGTAACCCCCTAGCGATCCCTCACCACCCAATATGGGTAAATCACCTGGGGGGGTTGATGCACCTGGGGGGTGGGTCACCTGGGGGGGTGAGTCAGTTGTGGGTAAATCACCTGGGGGGTTGATGCACCTGGGGGGGTGGGTCACCTGGGGGGGTGAGTCAGTTGTGGGTAAATCACCTGGGGGGGTGAGTCAGTGGTGGTATATCACCTGGAGGGGTGAGTCAGTTGGGGAGGTTGAGCCAGCTGTTGGTAAATCAGCTGGGGGGGTGGCTCACCCAGCCGTACTTGATCTGGGGGTTCATCACCCCGGGGTGACTCAGCTGTTGACCAGGCTGCGGGAAGGCCACCAGCTGGGGGTGATTGACAGGCGCCTGGTGGAACATCGCCAGGGAGTGACTCCCCGGGGGGGGAGATTGGTCACGGGTTGACTCACTGGGCAGTGAGTCAGCTGGGAGGAGAGTGGGGAGAGAGGGGACAGGGAGAAAATCAACATCTGCCAGTTCGCGTTCAACATGAACACACACTCAGTGTACACTCACTCACCACCACGCTCACCACCGCACTCACTAACACACTCACTCACCACCACGCTCACCACTCACCACCACGCTCACCACCGCGCTCACTCACTACCACACTCACCACCGCACTCACCACCACGCTCACCACCACACTCACCACCGCGCTCACCACCATGTTGTATATATCGGCCTTTTTCCAAAATTGAGATTAAGAATAATTCTGCCAATATTTGTTTTCTTAATAATCAATCGGGGTGCAGCATGAGGCACAAACGAACACGCCACAACCACCCTCACCCCTCAGCAGCTGCCTTCCACAAGCCACACCAGGCAGCAAGGAGATAAGCCGTAAAAGGTCATTTAAAAAACCCAAAAACAAAGAGAAGATGGGGGGGTTGGTTTGCTAATGAGATTCTGAGGAAATCTCTCGCTGGCTTCGAAGGCCGTCACACAGCACGTGCGTGGCGGCCATGATGGACACACGCGCGTCACAACCAGGGGGGGAGGGGTAAGAACCGGTCTGGACCGGTCGGGCCAACGGCGGTTGGAACCCCTCTGAGGGGAGGGGGGCTGGGGGGAGCTACGATCCCCAGAGCCCCGCCCCTCAGGGAGGGAGAGTATATAAGGCGGGTCCCTGAGAGCGCGAGTCAGTCCGTCTCAAGCCGAAGCCAGAAGCCGCCTGGAGAAAAGAAGACCTTTCGATGTAAAGCTGCTTTCGTGACTGCAGCAGGGATTCATCTTCTTGGCTCTTTCGGTAAAGTCACGTAGAAGGGAAATAATAAAATAATAAAAATAAAACTGCATAAAATACAATTCTCACGACGTTTCGGCCACAATGCAAGCAGCCGTCCTCAGGTGAAGACCAGGTCTGTCGGGGAGACAGCGTCATTCAGGGAAGAACAGGTCTGTGGGGAGACAGCGTCATTCAGGGGAAGAACAGGTCTGTCGGGGAGACAGACCTGTTCTTCACCTGAGGACGGCTGCTTGCGTTGTGGCCGAAACGTCGTGAGAATTATTTTATTATGTTTTATTTGTATTATTTTATTATTTCCCTTCTACGTGATGACTTTACCGAAAGAACCAAGAAGAAGAAGAAGACCCTGGACCCCAAGCCGCCGACATCCTTCTGAGGGCCGGGGCTCAGTGCGGTGCCCGTGGTCGTGGGGCTAGGACCCTGAGGTTCCCTCGGCCTGATGTCCTTGTGAGGAAGGCCAGGTCCGGACGGGCCAGTGGTCAGAGACCCACCGGGCCAGCGGTGGGTCCGCCTCCCCTAGGTCTAGCCACCAAACTCACCAACACACTCACCACCACTCACCACCACACTGACCACCACACTCACCACCACACTCACCACCTGCTGCTGTTGGAGCTCTCCTTCTTGTCCTCCTTCACCTCCTTCACCTCCTTCACTTTCTCCTTCACTTTCTCCTTCACCTCCTCCAGATCCGTCACCTCCTCCCACGTCTCCCCCTGCACCTGCTGGGGTCTCCATAGGACCTCATCGATGGTGGCACCACCGTCATCGCCATCATAGCGCCACCAGACGCCCTCCTTGCCAGGCCCACTCCACCCTCCCAAACCAGCCCACATCCTGGCCCAATCATGTCCACCTCCTCCTTCAGCTCCACCAGACACGTCACCTCCTCCTACATCTCCACCTCCTTCAGCTCCACCAGACACGTCACCTCCTCCTACATCTCCACCTCCTTCAGCTCCACCAGACACGTCACCTCCTCCTACAGCTCCACCTCCTACAGCTCCACCAGACCGTCACCTCCTCCACCTCCACCTCCTACAGCTCCACCAGACACGTCACCTCCTCCATCTCCACCTCCTACAGCTCCACCAGACACGTCACCTCCACCTACATCTCCCCACTGCACCTGCTGGAGTCTCTGTAGCACGTCATCGATCGTGGGATCATCACCACCATCATCATCGCCACCACCACCACCACTACCACCACCACCACTACCACCACCATTACCACCACCACTACTACCACCACCATCACCACCACCACTACTACCACCACTACTACCACCACCACCACCACTACCACCACCACTACCACCACCACTACCACCACCATATCCACCGCCACCGCCACCACCGCCGCCACCACCGTAGCCACCACCGCTACAGTTACCGCTGCCATCACCACCTTTGGAGCGCAAGGCCCCTTCTCCGGCAAGCCCACTCCACCCTCCCAAACCAGCCCACATCCTGGCCCAATCATGTCCACCTCCTCCTCCTCCTTCAGCTCCACCAGACACGTCACCTCCTCCTCCATCTCCACCTCCTTCAGCTCCACCAGACACGTCACCTCCTCCTCCATCTCCACCTCCTACAGCTCCACCAGACATGTCACCTCCTCCACCTCCTCCTACATCTCCACCTCCTTCAGCTCCACCAGACACGTCACCTCCACCTACATCTCCCCACTGCACCTGCTGGAGTCTCTGTAGCACGTCATCGATCGTGGGATCATCACCACCATCATCATAGCCACCACCACCATAGCCACCACCACCGCCACCACCACCGCCGCCATAGCCACTACCATTACCACCACCACTACCACCACCACCGCCACCACCACCATATCCACCACCACCGCCACCACCGCCGCCACACCGTAGCCACCACCGCTATAGTTACCGCCGCCATCACCATCATAGGAGCACAAGGCCCCCTCTCCGGCAAGCCCACGCCACCCTCCCCAACCCGCCCACATCGTGGCCCAGGCACCTTCACCACCTCCTCCCCCTCCTCTCTGAGGGTCGCCACCTCCAGCCCCCCTCATCTCCTGCTCTGCCTCCACCTCCACCTCCTCCTCCACCTCCTCCATCTCGTCGTGAGGGGCACCTGGCAGAGAGACAGAGAGGTGAGGAGGTCAGGAGGTCAGGAGAAGGGGGGAGGTGGGGGGAGGTGGGGGAAGTGGGGGAGGGGGAGGTGGGGGAAGTGGGGGGAGGGGGGGAGGTGAGGAAGGGTGGTGGAGGGGGAGGAGATGGGGGAAGTGGGGGAGGGGGGTGGGGGAGGTGGAGGTGTGGGGGAGGTGGGGGAGGTGAGGAAAGGTGGGGGAGGTGGGGGGTGGGGGTGGTGGGGGAGGTGGGGGAAGTGGGGGAGGGGGGGGAGGTGAGGAAGGGTGGTGGAGGGGGAGGAGGTGGGGGAAGTGGGGGAGGGGGGTGGGGGAGTTGGGGGAGGTGGAGGGTGGTGGGGAGGTGAGGAAAGGTGGGGGAGGTGGGGGAGGGGAGGTGGAGGGTGGTGGGGGGAGGTGGGGGAGGTGAGGAAAGGTGGGGGAGGTGGGGGTGGGGGTGGTGGAGGGGGGTGGAGGGGTGGGGGNAGGTGGGGGGAGGTGGGGGAGGGGGGAGGTGGGGGAGGTGGAGGGTGATGGGGGAGGTGGGGGAGGTGAGGAAAGGTGGGGGGTGGGGGTGGTGGGGAGGTGGGGAGGGGGGAGGTGGGGGGTGGGGGAAGTGGGGGAGGTGGGGGAGGTGCGCACAGTGAGAATAGCTACACGCGGTCCTCACAAAGACAAAGATCCCCCGTGTAGCTTCTGACAGACTGTTGGGGCAAGTGCACACTCCCTACAAGAAAGATACTCAAACAACAACAACAAGAGACACACACTTCAAACATATAGCAGCAGCTACAGCAGCAGCAGCAGCCGTCGTCAGGGTCAGGATCAGACTGCAGGGGCAAGTGCTGTGAGTAGCGAGTAGCAGCAGCAGCAGGAGCTGTGAAGGATACCGGCGCTTTGGCTACACACGAGGGGGTGGGTGGCCAGCACCACGCCCGGCCGCCTTTGTCTCCCCAGTGCTAGCGATGTTCACTACTACACACCGCACCAGGTACTCAGTTGAGGCTCAGTCGACCTAGGGGAGGCCCAGGACCGGTTTCCGATAATCGCCACTGACGGTGTTGGCCGTGAGCGGGAATCGAACCCGGGTCGCCAGGTTCGTAGCGCGACGCAGCGCTGACCACTCCACCACCGCTCCCCGCACAACACAATCGATAATCGATACATAGAATCGACCATTGATTGATAGAATCGCCCCCCTTTGTTGAACGGTAGAAGAATCGATTTATGTTTAAAACCAATCGAGCATCGATTACTAGTACAGTGAAACGTTGGATTGCGAGCATAATCCAAGGCAACTCGTGTATCAAAGCGAACTTCCCCATGAGACATCATGGGAACTCAAGACGATTCGTTTCACAACCCAAAAAATATTCGTATAAAAAATCATGAATTACAAAGTACCGTACCTTTTTTAAAATTTGTATTTAAATGTAATGTAAAGTAATAAAATTTGTCCATTAAATGTAATCGTGGAGATGAGAGAGAGGAGATGAGTGGAGGAGGAGGATGGTGACTGTGTAGGACTACTTTCACTGTCACTAACGGAGCCACTGCCATCTCTGGGCTCACTGGCATCTGTCTGTGCCACTTTAACAATGACATTTCTCCTATTGCAAGACCTCGCTGGTTGATCAATATATTTGTTTTAATTGCTTATCTTGCAAAACACTCGAGACCAAGTTAATCACAATCCAGGGTTTCACTGCACGTAGGCCCGGCAAGGTAAGGTAAAAGTTAAAAGGTAAAAATTAACCCGTAAAACAAAGTTTTTCACTATAAATCCTTTATATGCGTGGCATCGGTTTTATTTTATTATTCATTTCTGTTTTTCTTGAGTAAGAGTTTCATTTTTATCACATTGGTATTTTAAATTAAATATAAGGAAAGTCGTATATAAGGATTATAAGGTTTTCAGTTTTTGTATGATTGTTTATATTGTACATTTTTGTTGTTTTCTTGAATAATTTTCTGTGTTTAGGAAAATATACGATTGTGTTAGTGAAATTGTTTTTCCCTAAAAAGTAGAAAATTTTGGAAAAATGTTTCACGAAAATAAATTGTCACGCACAACGAGTCTGTGTGCAAAATGTCAGAAACTTACATGCGCAATGGAAGGTCAGTAGGCATGTAACAATTAAATAAATGCATGCATACAATTGATGGACTTATTTGAATGCACACAGTACAAGACAGAACATGAGAAAATCCAAAGGAGAAATAAAGTAATTTTATCCTTGAATTGAATTGCAACACCTGTTCCTGACGATTCATATAATGGTGGGGGGGTGAGTAACTCCACGACTTACTGAGCAATTGAAACGGACAATTTGAACAAAGCCAAATACTCCACAGGCTGTTTTTCTTCTGCAGGGTCGAGAGAAAGTGTGAACCCCTTCGGATTTTCACATCTTTTACATATTTCAAACCTAAAATGTTATTAGATCTTAATCTAAGTCCTAATAATAACAACGATAACACGATTAAACAAATGAAACATAAAACGTGATATTTGTTTTCGATTTAAAGCTTTCGTGACTGCAGGGATTCCTCTTCTTGGTTCTTTCGGTAAAGTCACGTAGAAGGGAAGTAATAAAATAATAAAAATAAAACATAATAAAATAATTCTCACGACGTTTCGGCCACAACGCAAGCATTTCAAGTTAAATATGAAAAAAAAATTTCCTACAAAGTGTAAAGTTATGGAAATTTTTTTTCACGAAAATAAATTGTCACGCACAACGAGTCTGTGTGCAAAATATCAGCTTGATTGGATCACGGGAAGTGGGTTAAAAAACGACCAAAAGATTTGCACGGTCGTAAGCGCGCAAGCAAGCAAGTGAACTTAATATAAAGGATTTAAAATATATCAATTTTCTTTTAGATTTGAAGCTTTCGTGACTGCAAGGATTCATACTCTTAGGTTTTTTCGGTAAAGTCACGTGGGAAAAAAATAAGAAAAATATAATAAATGAAAAATAACTAAATTACATCACAATTGAGTTATTTTTCGTTTATTATAATTTTATAACTTTTATTACCTACGTAGTTTTACCGAAAAAAACCTAAGAGTATATCAATTATCTGTATACCGATTAAATCTAGTTTAGTTTTATCTGTATATGGATAACACGTAGTTTAGCTGTATCTGTATATGGATAAACAAGATCGTGTTTTCATGTTATCTGTATATAGATAACGAATTAGTGAAGTTGAATATGTATTTATAAAAAACATGTCAATGATGGTTTTACCTTTCCTCTACTTTGCGTGGCGGTGACGCTGATTCTGCCGAGTTGTTGAACTCAGCAGCAGCAGTAGGAGCAGTGCAGATGGAGGGTGGCATGTGATGTCGATCTGAATGTCACTTCTATTTACGATGGAGATGTGTTACAACGACCCTATCATCGTAAGTCGAAAATATCGTAAGTCGAAGATGGCCTCTAGCCTAGCCAGGAGTCTTACAGGGTGGTGGTAATCTAGCAAAACAGAGCAAGTTACAGTAGCGTACTGTATTAACTATATCCTGTGTGTACTTATTAATTACAAGACTGTATTGCACAGTAACATTTAAAGTAAAAAACCAAGGTAATTCTTAGCCTACCTATATGAACTGCAAATTAATATGAAGTTTGTTCAGGAAACAATCCTATCTGCTATAAAAATAAACTTTTAACTTGTATTGAACGTATCGTATCGTGGTAACATTGAAATGAAATCGCTAAAGCTACGTATCATAGTGTAGTGTATAGTGTAGTGTATAGCGTAGTGTATAGTAATAGTGTAGTGTAGAGTTTAGTGTAGTGTGTAGTGTAGTGTATAGCATAGTGTATAATAATGGTGTAGTGTATAGTGTAGTGTATATTAGTGTGTAGTAGTAATTAAATCGCCCAAGCTACGTATCATAGTGTAGTGTATAGTGTAGTGTATAGTGTAGTGTATAGTAATAGTGTAGTGTATAGTAATAGTGTATAGTGTAGTGTATATTAGTGTGTAGTAGTAAATAAAATCGCTCAAGCTACGTATCATAAATGCATTCACCGTGGCCAATTACAGCCAACGTTAGTTGAGCGTGGACAATTAGACCCAAGCCGACACGTAACATTTACAAAGAATGTTTAAAATATTTATTTTTAAAATATTTTTAATGATAGGATATAGTGTTGTCATCAGTATGACGTAAGTATATCAAGTTTGCAGTCGATGCCACATTGGGAAGTGGGTTAAAATTGAGTGACAAGATTTGAGGATACAACAACAGCGTGTAAAATTGGAATCATGGAGAGTATCTATATGAACAAAGCGCTCTACCTACAGCATGTACCGCTATAAACCTTGTGCATGTGTAGCAGTACCCCAGTGATTACCCTGTAATCGGATTATTTGTATGTGGTAAGGGTAAAAGTAGTCTCGTTGTTTTTCTTACTCTTAAGTTTTTTTCGGTAAAGGCACGTAGGTTAAATAAGAAAAAATACGTAAAAATAAGTCGATGTATTTTTATTTTATTTTATTATAATTTTTTTATTTTTTTACCGACGTGACTTTACCGAAAAACAACCCCCTAAGAGTATGAACCCTTGCAGTCACGAAAACTTCAAATCTAGAATCGCTGCTTTTCCCTTTAACCTCCACCTTGCCGAGGCCTACACGCACACACTCACCCCCCACTCGCTCGCTCACTCACCCACACAGCAGGAGGATGAGGTGGAGGTGGTGTGATGAGAGGCTTGCCTGGTGAGGTGTCAGTCCCAGCACCACAGCAATGGTGGAGCAGCAGTTGCCCAGCAAGAACCCAGCCAGCACCCAGCAGCTTGACTGCAGCAGCGTCTGTGTCCAGGGCTCCGTGTAGACTCAGCCCTGTTGACTCAACACGCCCCTTGCCAAGGGCTGGCTCGACTCTGGCGAATAGTCGATGGTTCCCGCTGAGCTGTGCGGATTTAAGTTTCACAATCATGGAATGCGTTGCGCAATACCCACGTCTAGAGTCAACATCGCGTAGGGTAGACTCTATCTACTGCTGGGTGAGGAGGAGGGGTACAGGGGGTGCGGGGGTGCAGGGGGGCAGTGTTGAGTCTATGGTGCAGTGTTGAGTCTATGGTGCAGTGCTGAGTCTGTGGGCACGTGTTGAGTCTATGGCAGTGTTGAGTCTATGTGTAATGTTGAGTCTATGGGTAGTGTTGAGTCTATGGTGCAGTGCTGAGTCTGTGGGCACGTGTTGAGTCTATGGGCAGTGTTGAGTCTATGGTGCAGTGTTGAGTCTATGGACACGTATTGAGTCTATGGACAGTGTTGAGTCTATGGTGCAGTGCTGAGTCTGTGGGCACGTGTTGAGTCTATGGGCAGTGTTGAGTCTATGGTGCAGTGTTGAGTCTATGGACACGTATTGACTACTATGGGGACCTCATTTGCCAGTAAAAATATGATAATTGGTTCTTTACCCTTCTATCTGGCAACAAAACTGACACCTTTTGCAAGGAGTCATGTTTGCATAGACCGCATACCTGCAGTCATAATAAACAAAAGAACATAACTCTGATAATGTGCACTGTCCTTGAAGTTGATTGGTCCACACCGAGACAGCTTTCCTTCGAGCCTAGTCTCATATGGGTTAGACCAGATGACGCCAAAAGGCGCACTGGTCTAACCCATATGAGACTAGGCTCGAAGGAAAGCTGTCTCGGGTGTGGACCAATCAACTTCAAGGACAGTGCACATTATCAGAGTTATGTTCTTTTGTTTGTATTATGACTGCAGGTATTGCGTCTATGCAAACATGACTCCTTGCAAAAAGGTGTCAGTTTTGTTGCAGTGGTGAACCAATTGACAGTATTGAGTCTATGGCAGTGTTGAGTCTATGGGCAGTGCTGAGTCTGTGGGCAGTGTTGAGTCTATGGGCAGTGTTGAGTCTATGGTGCAGTGTTGAGTCTATGGCAGTGTTGAGTCTATGGGCAGTGTTGAGTCTATGGTGCAGTGCTGAGTCTATGGGCAGTGTGAGTCTATGGTAACAGTGTTGAGTCTATGGTGCAGTGTTGAGTCTATGGNTAGCAGTGTTGAGTCTATGGGTCAGTGTTGAGTCTATGGGCAGTGTTGAGTCTATGGACAGTGTTGAGTCTATGGTGCAGTGTTGAGTCTATGGGCAGTGTTGAGTCTATGGGCAGTGTTGAGTCTATGGGCAGTGTTGAGTCTATGGGTAGTGCTGAGTCTATGGGCAGTGTTGAGTCTATGGGCAGTATTGAGTCTATGGGCAGTGTTGAGTCTATGGCAGTGTTGAGTCTATGGNGCAGTGTTGAGTCTATGGGCAGTGTTGAGTCTATGGGCAGTGTTGAGTCTATAGGCAGTGTTGAGTGTATGGGCAGTGTTGAGTTTATGGTGCAATCACTGCAGGCCAAGTGCCAGTATCATGACCAACTCGGCATTGAAGTTGCCCAACAAGATGACTCTATCCCGAGGGGCCACTTTAGCTAACACCTGTGACAGGTCATAGAAGGCATCTGACTCATCGGCCTTGCCTGCATCCCTCCACGGATGTTCGTCTTCAGTGGGGGCATAAGTAACCACGACCACCACTCCTCGCCTCTGGTTGATGGGAAGGCGAGCCCACAGTAGCCTGGGGCTTACAGCTTCCCACACCTCACCACCACGCTCCCGCAACCCTTGTTTTGTTCAGAAGAGCCAGACCCTGTTGTTTGGCAATCTCATGCCCCGAGAAGAGGACTGTCCACCCTCATGGTGGCAGGAGCCTGAGCCGGTCCACCGGACCTCCTGAATACCACAGAGATCCAGGCGGTACTGGTCCAGCTCCCGACAGAGGGGTGGCATACTCTCCTCCGCAGTGAGCGTTCGAACATTCCACGTGGCCACCCGCAGTGGTTTTTTATTGTTTCTGGAGGAGCCCNGAGGGTAAGGATTCAGTCTCCTGGCTCCGCCAAATGGGTTTGGCCAGTAGACGTCATAAGTGCCTGTCCCCACGGCTCCTCCGGGACAAGCTGAATTAGATATTTTGCAGGTCGCTTTGTGGTCATGAATTGAAGGTGGAGAGATTACCAGCCCCTCACACCTGACCAGAGCCCCATTTGGCCGCTGCGGTGTTTACAAACGCCATGAGGGAATGGCGAATTTAAGTTGGCCCTCCCCCACGGCACTGCCCATCACAGCGTTGCTGTCCGGCACGAACGAGGTAGGGGTTGTTTTGCCGGACAACAACAATCGCCATTCGCCACTAAGTGGCGGTGACTTCACCACGACGCTTGTGCCAGGCCATGTGCACCTTGAGGCCACGTGAAGTGTCGAATGCCCGCTGGCAGGAGGTCACGGGGCAGACCCAGGTGCCATGGGTCGACTGACCAAGATGACTGAGATGACTGGCTGATGCACCACCTGTGCCCCCTACTGTGCCAACTTGCTGTGCTTTAGCCACCCGGCGCTCCGCTCGTTGTTGTGAGCGTCGCTCCTCCGCGCTCCGTTGTTGTTTAGGCATGTGGCTGGGCATGCGGGCTACATGACCCAGCCAACGCAGCCTTGCCTGCCGGAGGAGCTCACCGATGGGACTTTGCCCAGATCTTTCAAGGATTTGTGAGTTCCTCACACAATCCAGCCTGGTTAAACCCAGGATGGATCGTAGGCAGGCCAGCCTAAATGTTTCCAACCGGCGAAGATGCTCCATTAGGGGGGTCCAACTTTCGCAAGCGTAGAGAAGGGAGGGAATGACTGTGGCCGAGAAGACCTGAAGCTTCGTGCGGAGCGACAGACCAGGTAGCTTCCACACAGCGTTACGCAACCGATGAAAAGATATTGCCGCTCGACTGATTCGGAGTGAGACCTCTGCTGATAAACTGGAGCCGGTCATAAGCACACTGCCCAGGTATGGGAAACTCTCCACTCTCTCCACAACTGCCCCATCACCAATTGGGAGTTGTGGGGGTGGAGTGTCCGATGGTACAAAATACCCAGGCAGGTGCTTAGTTTTGGTGGGGCTGATGGTAAGGCCCCACCTCTTAGTGGCACGCTCCAGTCTCAGCAGCAGCGTCTCCAACTCCTCTTCTGAATGAGCAGCTATTACCAAATCATCGGCATACATAACGTGGTTGACCAATAGGGAGCCATCCCTTGATCGCACCCGGGCATCGATCAGCCTCCCATTATATCTGTACCAAATGGAAATTCCCCCGGTACAGCTATTGAAGGCTTCACGAACTACGCGGTCAAAATAGATGTTAAATAATGTGGGAGCCAGAGGACATCCCTGTCGCACCCCAAGGTGTACAGGGAAAGGCTCCGACTCCCGGCCACGTAGTTTTACCCGGGCCCGCTCACCATCATGAAGGTCCTTAATGATCGTGAGCAGAGGGTCAGGGACTCCGAAAGCACGAAGAACAACCCAGAGCCCAGTCCTACTGATGGTATCATAGGCCTTGACCAGGTCAATAAAGCAGAGATGTAGGTCTTCCCTACACTTGCTGTAGCAGACGGACAGAAAAANTGCCATCTGTGCAGGACCGCCCTTTCCTGAAACCGCATTGGGGCTCCGCAAGCCTCTCCTCAGCGTGCCTAGCAAGGCGATGTTGAATAATCCTTGCCAGGACCTTTCCCGGCACACTGAGGAGTGAGATGCCCCTGTAGTTGTTACAGTCTGTGCGGTCCCCTTCTTAAAGAGGGGACCACCAGGGCATCCTTCCAATCTTGCAGAACCCGTCCAGTGGTCCACTGTTGTTATGATGTCATATAGGGCAGTCTGTGCACAAACGCCACCCTCCCTCAGCATTTCGCTTGGGAGATCATCTCTGCCCGGTGCCTTTCCTGGTCTCAGACTCCGGATCGCCTTCAGTACTTCCTCAACAGACGGCACCTCAGCCAGCCACTCACAGGGGGTGACCTCTTCCAATATTTGAGGCACGGCAGCCTCAGCAGGGTTATCCCCACTTTGTGCCATGATGTTTTCCTGGCTGAGGGATTCTCCTTCCCCAGGACCTCACAGAAATGCTCAGCAAATCTGCAAACCTGTTCCTGAGGGTCGGAAATTGGATCACCGTTTTCTCACCTAATGATGGTAATAGGTGTGGCACTGCAGGTTACTTTTTTGATGGAGTTAAGTAGTGATTTGTGATCGCGGGCCACTGAGGCAGACTCTATCTCCTCAGCAACCGCGACCACCACCCATTCATCCAGGACACACACACACTCACACACACTTTCACGTACTCACACACATTCACACATTCACACACACGCGTGCACACGCAGGAGCTGACAGGGATGCTGCCCCGGGAGACGCTGCCACACGGTGCAGCATAAAGGCTGTAGGGGGCAAATGCTGTTAGCGAGCACCTATAAAGGCCGGCACAGCACACGAGGGGTGGGTGGCCAACTCCACGCCCGGCCGCCTCCCTAGTGACGATGTTCACTACACACTGCACCAGGTACTCATTTGAGCCTGAGTCGACCTAGGGAGGCCCAGGACCGGTTCAGATTATCGTCACCGGTGTTTGCCGGCGAGCGCGAATCGAACCCGGATCGCCAGGTTCGTAGCGCTACCCGCTACACTTCGCACACTCGTATACACACGCATCGCCACGAGCTGCGATGCTACAGTCTACATTATAGACTGCCAGTACACTCACCAAATTTAATAACCAGGCTACAGTCTACATTGTAAACTGCCAGTACACTCACTCCGATTAAGAACCAAGCCCCGACCCGTGGGGGATATAAGGTGGGTTCCTGGGAGGGACCGTGGTCGCTGCATTCTACAAGCTGGAATCTCTACGTCTCAAGCTGGAAGGTCTACGTCCTACGAGGCATCAACACGTGGTCGCAGACCCGAGTGAGAGGGTAGCTGTAACTCCTCTGTATAGTGTAGTTCGCTAGGTGGTCAACACCCTCAGCTGTATCTGGTGAAGGGGCAGTTACCCTTTGTGTTACGTGTTACAAATACATGTGTTGCCTCTAAAAGGAACGTCTGCGACTCAGCTGGAACCCACTACACTATTATAGAGTCCGTAGATACTACGGCAGTCAGTAGAAACTACTGCAGCGTCACTATATACTAATATAGAGTTAGCAGATGCTACTATAGAGTTAGTAGTTACTACTATAGAGTCAGTAGATACTACTATAGAGTCAGTAGATACTACTGTAGGGTCAATAGATACTAATATACAGTCTGTAGAGACAGATACTATTGGAGAGCCGGATACTACTATAGTCACTAGATACTTCTCACTCTATTGTATGTAGGGTGTGTAGGTATATATGCCTACGGAGGGGTAAAACACATTTTTGAAGGGGTGGGGGGGGNTCGACAATTTTCGGAAACCTTTTAGATCAACTATTTACCTACCCGCCACTTTCTATTCCTTTTTAATTCAGGACTTCTTCAAGCCTCTTTACATTTTGTTGATGGGCAAATAGTCAAATGGAACGCCGGCCTTTCACAATAGCTTAGTACTTGTGTAATGTGAGGTTACACCTGGATGATAAATGGGTTACACCTAGATGATGATTGGCTCTGCTGGCCTCAGCCACAACCAATGGGAAGTCGAGTTAGGGGCGTGGTCCTGGGGCCAAAGAGTGGGCTCTGGAAGGTTCCAGGGATGTGGCTGAGGATTGGCTGCGAGGCATCATGTGGGCCATTGATTGAAAGGGGGAGAGACGGACAGCACGTGGTCAGAGCTTGGAGGAACGAAGGTGGAAGCCACGTGGCTGGTGCGGACGTCCGGAGCCTGCCACGTGGCGGGCTGCGGCAGTCTCTCTCTCTCTCTNTCTCTCACGTTGTCTGCCAACAGCGTGAAGGAGCTATAGAGCAGAGGAACATAGTGAGAAGCTGTGAAAGAAACTTAATAAAAAATACTGAATTCCAGGAGTTGTCTCAACGACCTTTATTACACTTGTGTATGTATATGTTATGTTTTTAAGACAAGTTATGAAATATATTTTTCCCCCGGGCAATGCCGGATACTACCCGCTAGTAGACAAATTTAGAGATCCTTAGATTCACACACGTGTATCCATCTTTATTAACAATAAACACAATGCAATTCAGAAGAATGAAGCCGATTAAATGTGAACTCAACTTCGCTGGCAATTGCCAGATCGGTAGACCACCGAGGATGTCATGGAAACAAAACGTGCCAATTCACATAGTTGTCAACCGCTTATCAGTGTCTACCTTATCACAGACCGATTCAGACCTTATTGGTCACCGTGCCCTTATAAGTCTCAACGTTCATAGTGGCTAGGAGATGCCGACTACCCCGCCTGGTATACAGGAGTTCGTGGGTTCGATCCCGACCCTGACGCCTGCTGTATATTTGGAGTTTGAGCGTCAGTCTCTCTCATTATCATGGAGGATAGGAGATGTTAACTACGTCGTCTGGTATACAGGTCGTAGTTTCTATCTCGACCTGCGCCTGCTGTATATTTGGAGTTTGCGTCTCTCTGTCCCGTGCTCAAGTGGATTTTTCAAGGGGTCCTCCGGTTTATCTCTCCAAAATCAATGTCACGCTTTTAGACTCTTTGGCTACCGTGAAGTTTCACGTGATAATGACAAGCCACTTCGTTAAGCTATCACGTGTGTTCAGGTTCCTAGTGAAAACAATCTACGTGAAGATATTTTAATAACATGGTAACAAAGACAAAAGATCCCCACTTCCTTGTAGCCTTAACAGACTGTTGGGGGCGAGTGCTTTTTGCGAGCACCTACGAAGGCCGGCACTGTGGCACGCGAGGGGATGGGTGGCCAGCACCACGCCCGGCTGCCTTTGTCTCACCTAGTCGTGACGTTTACACACTGCACCAGTCCTCATTTGAGGCCGAGTTGACCTAGGGAAGGCGCCGGGACTGGCTCAGATAAATCACCACCGGTGTTGGCCACGAGCGGGAATCGAACTAGGATCGCCGGATTCATATCGCAGCGCTAAACTCGACACGACCGCTCCCCACAAACTCACTCACACACTCGCTCACTCACTCACAAAGACCCCCGAATAGCCTTAACAGACTGTTGAGGTAAGTGCTGTTGGCAAGCACCTATAAAGGCCAGCACGGCACACGAGGGAAGGGTGACCAACACCACGCCCGGCTGCCTTTGTCTCCCTATGGCGATGTTCACGACACACCGCACCAGGTCCTCATTTGAGGACGAGTCGACCTAGGGATGCCCAGGACTGGTTCAGATAATCGTCACTGACGGTGTTGTTGGCCACGAGATGGAATCGAACCCAGGTTGCCGGGATCGTAACGCAGCATCGTGCCGACCACCCTCCCTCCTCACCCCCTCCTCCTCCCTCCCTCACCAACTCCTGGGCCTGCCACCTGCATCCCGTCGCCCACCTTGATCTTCTCTGGCGACTGGGCCAACGTCCCTCGCTGGCCGTTGCAAACTTTCCCTCTCCACCCCCCACCGCTCTGACCCCCCCACCACCGCTTCCTCCTCTCTCTGCCCGCCCGCCCCGCTACCGCCCTCCCCCAAGCCCCTCTCTTTCCCGTCCGTCCTCTCCGTGACCTCTCGTCCCTATGTACGTATTCTCCGTTCAACCGCACTCCCTCTGCCCTCGATGCGGCCACCTCCCACTCCCACAAGAGTCTCTCCGCCGACCGCCTCTGCCTCGCGTCGACGCCTCTCTGCCTCCCGGCCTCCCTCTCCCCCACGACTCTCTGCTCTCCCCCCGCCCTCCCGGTCTGCCCCGTCCGTCTCCCTCTGGGACTTGCGCTGGTCTAGCTGTATCCAGTCTTGTCCTGACGATGAACTGCCTCAGGGTCTCCTCGATTGCACGGAATCCCCTCCTCTCCTCTCCCTCTGCCGCCGCTCTCCATCACAGCGCTCCGGTTGTACGACTCCTCCGGACACCACTGGGCCTCTATGTACCATCACAACCATCACGACCATCACCACCGCCATCACCATCGTCATCATCACAACCATCACAACCATCACAACCATCACCACCACCATCACCATCGTCATCATCACAACCATCACCACCATCACCATGTTAACTACCTCGCCTGGTATACAGGAGGTTCCGGGGTTCGATCCTGACTTTGACGATGCCTGCTGCTGTATATTTGGAGTTTGTGTGTCTCTCTCCCCGTGATCGTGTGGATGTTTCTCCGGGTCCTCCGGTATTTGGCTGCAATACATTTCCACGTGATAAGCCAACTTCGTTGAACCATCATTTGTGGCCAGGCCGCTTCTGAAAAAGAGCTACGTAGCTCAGTGGAGACTTATACATAATTTTTTATAAAAATGGTTTATTATAACATTATATTAAACATTATATTATATTAAATGTAATATAACCATTAAAATAAAATACTATATTATATGAAACAAATCTATAAAAAAATGTATTAACAAAAAAGGTGTATTATATTTTGAATATTATAATATGAAATATAACACACCATTAAGGGGCCATCCATTTAGTAGGTACGCAAAAATATGTCAAAACTTGACCCCTCCCCCCTCCCCGTTCGCACGCGGACTTTTTACACACGAATCCTATAGAATGGCCGATATTTAATCCACGCAGAAACGAACAAGGATCAATCACATGAACGTGTTTAAGCAAACAGATAGTCCACCGCCGGCTGCATTAAAGAATGAGGTCGCGTACCTTGGCCACTGATGTTGCTGAGCTGCGTGACAGCTGCAGTCAGGGGCACGTGGCACACGAAGTGACGCCTCTGCCACAGTCCCACTTCTCCTGGCAGGACTTGTCGTCTGACCGCTGGAGACACTGAACTGTGGACTCATTTGAAGACCAATGTAGACAAATCGTCATCTTGTCGAGGCTTCAATCCCCCCCCCCCCCCCGTTACCTATGTGTACGTTGTCACTAGACCCCCACATACGCAAGCGTACACATTTGGGTTAATCCCCCTCCCCCTTCATACGTACGTACTAAATGGATGGCCCTAATATTATATAATACTGTATATTATATATTTTAAAATATATTATAAAAAAATCGTATTTTTATCATAAAAGGTTTATTATAATACTCTTTGGTGATTTGGGTAAAGCCACGTAAGTAGAAAATAAAAATAAAAAATAACATCACACTGATGGATGATTTTTTAAATCCTTTATATTAAATTCACTTGCTTGCTTGCTTACGACTGTGCAAATCTTGCGGTAGTTTTTTAACCCACTTCCCGTGATCCAATCGAGCTGACATTTTCCACACAGACTCGTTGTGCGTGACAATTAATGTTCGTGAAAAAAAATTCTAAAATTTTACACTTTTTAGGACAAAAATATTATATTTCATTACCAATTGCTTAATGGTGTTATGCAATCATCTGACCCATAGGTGGCAGCCATCTCAAGCCAGAGGACGAGAGGACTCTAGCCGCCACGCATATAAAGGATTTAGAGTGAAAAACTTTGTTTTTACGGGTTATACTTGTTTCCGCCTGAGGACGATCGCTTGTGTTGCGATCGAAACGTCGTGATTTATTATTTTCAATTGTAACTTTCTACCTACGTAACTTTACCGACAGAACTAAAAAGTATGGATTCCGGCAGTCAGGAAAGCTTCAAATAAAAAAATGGTTTATTATATTTCTAGATTTGAAGCTTTCGTGACTGCAAGGATTCATACTCTTAGTTCTTTCGGTAAAGTCACCATGTAGGTAAAATGAAATTAAAATTAATAAAAAAATAAAATAAAAATCACGACGGTCCCACCTGATGTTGCCTCCGAAAAGTCGTAATTTTTATTATTTTATTTTTTTAATTTTAATTTCATTTTTTACATACGTGACTTTACCGAAATAACTAAGCGTATTCTAATATTTAATATACATTTTTTTAAAACCTCTGGAAAAAATGTGAGCTATTAGTGGGTGAGTTTTAACACGTATGTTTTCGCTATGTCAACATCATCCATAAAAGGTAATGCGATCTAGCCCAAAACTCCCCCTTTATTATAGATAATAATGGGCTAATAAACGACCCAGATGTGTTATTTAATACATTTCGATTTAAAGCTTTCGTGACTGCAGGGATTCATCTTCTTGGTTCTTTCGGTAAAGTCATCACGTAGAAGGAAATAATAAAATAATAAAATAATAAGATATTTCTCACGACGTTTCGGCCACAATGCAAGCAGCCGTCCTCAGGTGAAGAATGAAAAAAAATACTTAATAAATGTTATACTCAACTACAACAACACGTATCTGACAACACAGCCTCGAGTGAATGCCTCATCTACCACTTACAGAAGTCGTCCCCAGCTCCACTCTGCACTGCTGGATGATGTTTGTGCTCAGCTCCACTGCCGCTCCAAGCATCTGAATCACGTGGCCGAGTGGGGGAGGGTCTTTATACCCGAGGCGAGGTCTGTGTCGTCATCCACCAATGGGGTGACGCCTCTAGCGCCTGGCCGGAACACCACGTGGTCGACAACAAGTGACGCCATGGGAACTTCCAGGCTCATGTAAGAACAGTATGGTGCCTAAGGGGCCGTCCATAAATGACGTCACGCGATTTTGGACGATTTTTGACCCTCCCCCCTCGTCACACGGCGTCACAAAAAGTCAGACCCCCCCCACCTCAAATATGACGTCACAAAGCTCTGCCCCCCCTCCATTTTGAAAAAAATGTTTCAAATGGCTTTAAACTGTTGTCATTGTCATTGTGCGTATTTAATGTGGCGCTGCACTCTGATGTTGTAGGAGAGTTGTCATGACAATTAGTGTTGTTATAACAATCCCATATTCATTTAAAGTTGCGCATTTAGATGTGACGTCACATTTCTCACCCCCCCCTCCTCCTCGTCACACATCGTCACAAATGTCTGACCCCCCCCCCCAGGTGCGTGACGTCATTTATGGACAGCCCCTAAGTGTGTCGTAAACAATAACATAAATATAATATTAAATAAATACAATAAAAAATATATAAAAAATATTGGTTTAATTTTTAATATTTTATTATTTCCCTTCTACGTGACTTTACCGAAAGAAAGAAGAATATGAATCCCTGCAGTCACGGAAGATTTAAATCAAAACAAAAGAAACTCACTCATTAACGCTGCCTTAAAAGAATAAAAAATATATATTTGGTCACGTTTCAGGCAATGGCTCTTCTTCATGGCACGTGGACTAAAGACAGCGGTTTTTCTTTTAAACCTCGTTGAGCCACATCCTTTGCATAGTTTTGTTTTTCCAAATCTTATTTTATACAAATTTGTTTGTTCTAATCGTCTAAATGTAACTAACATCGGCACATCATTTGTATCGATTGTAAATAATGCGATTCTTACACGTGTAGTGGGTTCGAATTAGGTGCACACACACGCAGCTTGGAGGCAACACTATTTATTAAACGGTGAGTAATATAACACTGTACATGAGGTGGTGACCACCTTCCTCAACTCACTAACACTCTGGAACACGACACAGAGGGGACCAGGCAGGCGACGGGCTGCCTGGTCAAAGGACGACGACCCGGGACTTGAGGACCGATGATGTCTTCACTTCGGAGTTCAACAGCCTCGCTCTGTGTTCACACCACGCTTATATCTGCTCTGGGTTGCCGGCTCTCTCCAGGCCACGCCTCCCTGCCCAGGCCACGCCTCCCTTCCCCCACCTCTGGGAAAGTCCGGGTCCCTCCACCACGTGACCCCCTAGGCACCCCCTTGGGGCCCCCAGCCCTCGTACGGGCCGACACAGCAGTGACGTCCTATGTCACTACACTAGTGACAAACTTGCATGTTCTGTTTACGTGACAACACTAACTAGTTGGCCATATCGGGTGGTGGCGGGTTTCAACGACACATTTATATATTTAAGCGATTTAACACAAAAAAACTTCTAATATGGACATTATAATAAACCATGCTTACATTCAGATGATTATTCAAGGTTCTCGGCAGAAATTAAAATATAAAACACTCGTTTTCAAGTAGCACCCCGCTCAACACGATTGTCCTTAAATATATTTATTAAACAAAGTCAGTAAAGTATAAACTTGCACATCTTAGTCTAAATCAAGCTCGAGATCACCAGTTTTGATATTTCAGGCTGTATGTCGCTTTATAATCCTCTAAACTTGCAGCAGTTTAGAGGACTTTGGGAGGCGAATATTAGCAAATTAACACTTATCACGGAGTTATGCATGGAGATGCACATCCTTATTCAAACGGAAGTGTACAATTATGCAGTGAGATGTGCATACTTATTATGTTGCGAGATATGCAGATTGTTAATGTAAAATTTAACAATTGAATGCAAAGTCCATGATAGGCCAAGTCGAGAACAAATGATTTGGATGCTAGAGCGAAGTTATAAGGGGCTTTAAATCAGACCTCAAGGTCATTTCGAGAGGGATTTTACTGAGGATAGACGTTCGACTTTATCCAAAGTCCAGCTTGCCGTTTGACCCTCTATTTTTCATCAGCCAACTTCCCTCCAGTCCACGCGCATCCGCCAATGCTGCCCGTGCTGCCGTTTCACCGATGGGATGTGCAGCAACGTTGGCCAGCGTCAACCTCACAATGTACTCGGGTAACAACTCCACGTGATGAAGGCACGTGATGAAGGCACGCACACACCACGTGATGAAGGCACGTGATGAAGGCACGCACACACCACATGGGAGAGCTGCCCTCCAGTGGGCGGTGATGGAACTACAGGATACCGATTTAAAATGTCAACACTGCGGGCGACGTTTCAGGCAATAGCCCATCTTCACAGCACACACAGATAGGCCCAGTGTGGTAGTAGAGTGGCATTTGTCCTCTCGAACCGGCTAGCAAGAGCACGTGGCATGAGTGTTAACCACGGCGACCCTGTAAGCATGCAGCAAACACGCCGAACACCGCTGTGTCTTGAAGACGAAACCCAAACTCTTCGATAAAGACCGCAAGACCGGACAACCGCGTTGATTTAAAATATACCCTTTATTTAGTTTTAGTGTGTGTACACGTCCAGTCTTGTAACTTCAACATCCTGTACAATCTCGTGTAAAATAGGTTTTCCTTTGAACTAGACTTTAATCTTAGCGAGATCTTAACTGGTGATAAATCTATACAGCACCACGTGTCTGTCTGTCACGCGCCGGGATGACGTCACGCGATTTTGGGGTGAAGTGGAGAATGGTGTTATGACGTCAGAGACGCTGGGGTGTTCAGGAGAGGAGAAATGACGTCACGCGAGATTGGGGCGAGGTTGTGAGGGGGAGTAATGACGTCATGAGACGCTGGAGAGTTGAGAGGGGTGATGACGTCATGTTATTTCTGAGAAAAGAGCCTCTTTATTTAGAATGTTTATTTAGAGCAGTGATTCTTCGAGGCTGCAAGTGAAGGTTTAAGAGCCACCGATGTAGACCCTGAAGCTCCTTTTTCACAGACTCCCAGTCGCACTCGCACCTCTTGGAAGACGCCTGCACAGATTGTGAGAGTGGCCCAGGCGCCCTGGGGAGCGAGCGGGAGAAGCGTGAGAGCCCTGGAGCTCCCTCGAGTGGACGAGGCCCCTTCCCACCAGCAGCGGCCTGAGAGCGACGTTGCCTGGCTGCTGATCTTAAAGGTGCATTGAAAAATTATAATACTCCTATTGATGCTCCTGCTGTTGTGGAGTGGCTCATGCAGCAGCTGTGGCTGCAGGGTTCTGCTGGTACATGTTGTTTATGAAGTTTATTGTGAAAACTCCGTCACAGTTCCTATGACCTGCACTGTTTCATTGCTTTCATGGCTTTATTTTGGTGATTTCGAAAAGTGTATTGGTTTGGCCATGTTTGTTTGTTGTAGTACAGAGTTAGACTGATGGCCTTAATCTAAGTTGTCTTGTGGTTGTTGTTGTTTGACTTGCATCCCACTGGGATGTTTGCACACAGCGTTGGTGTGTAACGGTGTATTTTTTCTGCAACATTTTGCTGTCTTTTCTTGGATTTTCTGTTTGCACTCAGTCACATCGTCACTTAAAGATGTTTTTTGTTCATTTTTAGTTTTTTGTTTGTTGCGGTTGCACCCGATTCAAGAGCCGAATGGCTCACAGGGCTACACCTAGTCCATGAACTTGCACCTTGACCTTTGATACATTCGATTCCAGAGCGCCGTAATCGATACTTGCCGAATCAAGAATCGATTTCGCCTCTTATCCCGTGCGTGGGCCTCGGGTGGCCCTCATGAATCGATTCTCAATTAGGAAGGGAATCGAGTGCTATCGATTCTTGCACCACATTGTCGTGCAGTGAACCAACATCATGGCCGCATCTAAACTCAACAGCCCTGCTCACGAACAAAGGCCATTGCCACAGCGTCGTCGTCGTTGACGAGGTTGTGTTGTTGACGAGGTTGTGTTGTTGTGTGTGCACCACCACTGACGCGCCAGCGGCATGAGCAGTCGCGTTGTGAGACTTCAACAATCGCGTGGAATCGAATCGACACGCGTTGTTGTCGCTCACTCGAATCGATTCCTCAACACGTGGCGGCCACGCGGCCCACGGCGTGCGCGTCGCCCAGTTTCTTCGGGGTCGCGGCTTTCTCTTTCCAAGGGGGGCCCTTCGGGGTCGCGGCTTTCTCCAAGGGGGGCCCCGGCTGGAGGCTGGCTGCGTGCGGCACCTCGCGCTCTGGAGACGCCTCGCGCAGCGACATCGGGGAGCAGCTGGAGGCCCAGCAGCTGCTGCTGCTGCTGCACCACGCGGTAGGTGAGCGGGGCGTGGGGGGGGTGGGTGAGGGTGNGGGAGGGTGAGTGGTGAGTGGGGGTGGGTGAGGGGGGGTGGGGTGAGTGGGGTGGTGAGGNTGGGGGGGNTGGTGAGGGTGAGGAGGGGTGAGTGGTGAGGTGAGTGTGAGTGAGTGGTGTGTGAGGGNTGAGTGAGTGGTGAGGGTGGTGAGGGTGAGTGGTGAGTGAGGGTGGGTGAGTGGTGAGGGTCTGAGTGGTGAGGGTGAGTGAGTGGTGAGTGAGTGGTGAGGGTGAGTGGTGAGAGGTGAGTGAGTAGTGAGTGGTGGTGAGTGAGGGTGAGTGAGTGGTGAGGGTGAGTGGTGAGTGGTGAGGTGGTGAGTGGTGGGGGGTGAGTGGGTGAGTGTGAGGAGTGAGTGGTGAGGGTGAGTGAGGAGTGGGTGAGTGGTGGGTGAGTGAGTGGTGAGTGAGGGGTGGTGAGTGGTGGGGGGGTGAGTGGTGAGTGAGTGTGAGGGTGAGTGGTGAGTGAGTGGTGGCTGAGTGGTGGATGAGTGTGAGGAGTGAGGGGTGAGTGAGGAGTGAGTGGTGGTGAGGGTGAGTGGTGAGGTGTGGGTGAGGGGGGTGGGTGGGGTGAGGGTGAGTGGTGGGTGAGTGAGAGGTGAGTGGTGGGTGAGTGAGAGGTGAGTGGTAGGTGAGTGTAGGGGCAAGTGCTGTTAGTAGGAGTCGCAGCGCCTACACACACAGACCAAAGATCCCCCAGGTCCTCTGAGGTTGTAGGGGTGCTGTTAGTAGCAAGTAGCAGCACCTACACACACAGACAAAGATCCCCCAGGTAGCCTCTAGCAGGTGTAGGGGCAAGTGCTGCTAGTAGCAGTAGCAGCACCTACACACACAGACAGATCCCCCAGGTAGCCTCTAGCAGGCTGTAGGGGCAAGTGCTGTTAGTAGCAAGTGCAGCACCTACACACACAGACAGATCCCCCAGGTAGCCTCTAGCAGGCTGTAGGGGCAAGTGCTGTAGTAGCGAGTAGCAGCACCTACACACACAGACAGATCCCCCAGGTAGCCTCTAGCAGGCTGTAGGGGCAAGTGCTGTTAGTAGCAAGTAGCACCTACACACACACAGACAAAGATCCCCCAGGTAGCCTCTAGCAGGCTGTAGGGGCAAGTGCTGCGAGTGCAGCACCTACACACACACAGACAGATCCCCCAGGTAGCCTCTAGCAGGCTGTACGGGCAAGTGCTGCGAGTAGCAGCACCTACACACACAGACAAAGATCCCCCAGGTAGCCTCTAGCAGGCTGTAGGGGCAAGTGCTGTTAGTAGCAAGTAGCACCACCTACACACACAGAGACAAAGATCCCCCAGGTAGCCTCTAGCAGGCTGTAGGGGCAAGTGCTGCGAGTAGCAGAACCTACACACACACAGACAAAGATCCCCCAGGTAGCTCTAGCAGGTTGTAGGGGCAAGTGCTGCGAGTAGCAGAACCTACACACACAGACAAAGATCCCCAGGTAGCCTCTAGCAGGCTGTAGGGGCAAGTGCTGCTAGTAGCGAGTAGCAGCACCTACACATAAGACAAAGATCCCCAGGTAGCCTCCGACGTGGATCTCCATCGCCAGCAACACGAAGAACCTCGAGCCCCTCACGGGGCCGCCGTTATATCAGCCTGGGCTGGGGATGGCTCCGCCCCTCGCCCGCCCACCTTTCGGATCTCTCCGGATCTTTCTCGAAGGCTCCCCGAGGGCTCTTGTAGACCACGTGACCGCCCAGCGGCCCCCGTCCACCGGTGGCCCCCTCCAATATCATCCGGTGACGTGTCGGCAGGTCAACCGGCGCATCGTGCCCCAACGTAACCCTGGCTGGCTGACGCTCCCTCTCGCTCCCTCGCCGGGAGCCCGCACTGCACGCCGTACGTGGTGCCTCCGCGCTGACCAGCGCTCACCCAGGCCCCGCTAGGGCTGGCGGTACTACGCCCAGTGAGCGGGCTGCACGTAATGCCAACACATCATCCGCCGTGGCTTCGTAAGCCCGGCACCACACAGTGACAATCACAGTCACTACACAAGCAAGAACATCTGCTGGACTACATTGTGACGGACCAGTGGATACGGGCCCATGTCCTTGACACCAGGAGCTGATTTGCCCACTGACCATTGACTTGTCATCTGCAAGATGCGCCTGCCATTCTTCCACTCCGGTGGGGGTGTACACCCAGGACCCCATTCAAACCCATCGTGGCCTGGTCTCAGCTAGCTGATTAAAGTTTCAAGCAAGAATTTCATCATCGCTTGCGGCTAGGGTTGGCATCGTCCCCACTCCTCATGTCGAGGGGAAATGGGCGAGGTTTAGGACTGTGGCTCATGCAGCTGCAATGGCTACTTTGGGTACACGGTCCATACCTCCTCAGAGACCCTGGCTGACAAAAGAGGTGTTCAGGCTAGCTGAAAAAAAGCGACAGGCCCTCTCTCATCGTCTACAGCAGGGGTCCTCAAACTACGGCCCGCGGGCCACATGCGGCCCGCCGAGGACATTTATCCGGCCCGCCGGGTGTTTTTGCCGCCGCTGCCTGTCTGTTACTTTTTTTCTGCATGAGAAGGACGGTCATTGGTGGAAGAGGGAGAGGGGCGGAGTTTCCCCCAATCAGACTGCATTGATGGGCAGTGCAGTCTGTATGTCTCTGTGTGGGCAAAGTTATTGCTGGTATATTGTTTTTGTAGCGCTGTATATATATTGGTATTTTACTAATAGCAATTTTGACTCCCTAGGAAACAATGATGTCAAGAAAGAGAAAAATTGACTCGGAGTGTAGGATATTCAAAGAACAGTGGACTTATGATTACTTTTTCATGCAGTACAAGGAAAGAGCTGTGTGTCTGATATGCCAGAATATAGTGTCTGTGTTCAAAGAATACAATTTACGTCAACACTATAAAACTCAACATAAAGATAAATATGCTTGTTTGGTCGGAGAAGTGAAAAAGATAAAATATTAAAACTGAAAAATACATTAACAACTCAACGAAATAGTTTTGTGAAGCAGAAGCAGCTAAATATTTCATCACTGCGAGCAAGTTTTCAAGTTGCCAAGCTAATAGCGTGCACTGGCAGACCATTCGTGGAGGGAGAATTTGTTAAAGAATGCCTTCTTTCTGTTGCCAAAGAGATGTGTCCAGAGAAGGCCGATTTATTTAGTACAGTGAGTCTTTTAGGACCTACAATTACACGGAGGATTGAAGAAATGGGAGACAATTTGCATCAGCATTTGCAAAACTCCACAAAAAAACTTTCCTATTTTTCCTTGGCACTCGACGAAAGCAATGATGTTCGTGATTCTGCACAACTTCAAATTTTTATTCGTGCGACGAATGACTATTTCGAAGTCACAGAAGAGCTTGCTGCACAGCAAAGCATCAAAGGAACAACTACAGGAGAGGATATCTTTCGATTTAAAGCTTTCGTGACTGCAGGGATTCATCTTCTTGGTTCTTTCGGTAAAGTCACATAGAAGGGAAGTAATAAAATAATTCTCACGACGTTTCGGCCACAACGCAAGCAGCCGTCCTCAGGTGAAACCAGGTCTGTTGGGGAGACAGCGTCTGAATGAAACAGCACGAGCTTGGAGCATATATAAGCTGGGTTGGAAGCGGGGGAAAGAGCGCCTTGACAAAATAATTTCAATATCAAGAGGAATTTAGCATATTTATGGGAAATGCAGGAATGTGATTAGTACTACATATGCCCGTGCTGCATATGTAGTACTAATAACATTCCTGCATGTCCCATAAATATGCTAAATTCCTCTTGATATGCAAATTATTTGTCAAGGCGCTCTTTCCCCGTTTCCAACCCAGCTTATATATGCTCCAAGCTCGTGTGCTGTTTCATTCAGACGCTGTCTCCCCGACAGACCTGGCTTTCACCTGAGGACGGCTGCTTGCGTTGTGGCCTAAACGTCGTGAGAATTATTTTATTATGTTTTATTTTTATTTTATTACTTCCCTTCTACGTGACTTTACCGAAAGAACCAAGAAGAGAGGATATCTATGAAAAGGTTTGCCAAACTGTGAATGGTTTGGAGCTGAACTGGGCTAAACTAGCAGTGTGACAACTGATGGTGCTCCTAGCATGGTGGGGTCTAAGAAAGGAGTAATTGCTCGCATTAACCAAGAGATGGACAAACATAACCATTCTCATCCAATAGCCATACACTGCCTCATCCACCAACAAGCGCTGTGTAGTAAATCACTGAAGTGGGACTCGGTTATGAAATTTGTGGTATCTTGTGTTAACTTCATTAGAGCTCACGCACTAAACCACAGACAATTTCAGGCATTTCTGTCTGAGCTAAATGTTGACTATGAAGATGTTCTGTATCACACAGAAGTCCGTTGGCTGAGTCGAGGGAGAGTTTTGAAACGTTTCTATGACTTACTTCCACAGATTACAGCTTTTCTGCTTCAAAAAAACAAAGAAGTACCAGAGCTCAATGATGCAGAATGGAAATGGCACCTTGCCTTTCTGACAGATGTAACAGAGCTACTCAACAGTTTCAATGTGCAACTTCAAGGAAAGGGGAAGCTCATCTGTGATATGCAATCACATGTCAAAGCATTTGAAGTAATATTAGGCCTCCTTATCAAACAAGTGAAGGAGGAAAACTTCTGCCATCTCCCCACAACTCAAAATCTGTTAGCGGAAAAACCATTGGTTGCATTCCCAAACAAAACGTGTGGATTCACTGGAAAAATTGCAAAAGGGGTTCCAATTTGGATTTAAAGAGCTTCAGCTCCATGAACAGGACATACAGCTTTTCCGTAACCCATTTTCTATTGACATTGAAAATGTGGATACAATTTACCAAATGGAACTGGCTGAACTGCAGAATTGTGACTCTCTGAAAGACGCATTCAAGTCAAGCAGCCTTAATAATTTCTATGCATCTCTCCCCTCTGAGACATATCCTCATCTCAGGAACCATGCACTCAAAATGGCAACCATCTTTGGCAGCACTTATGTCTGTGAACAGACTTTTTCCAGAATGAAACATTTGAAATCTCCAACCAGATCTAGACTAATGGATGCACACTTGCATCACTTGTTACAACTAGCAGTGACAAATATGGAACCGGACATTGACCATCTCATTAGCCAAAAGCAGGCCCATAGTTCCCATTGAAATACTGGCAAGTTTGTTGATTTAACTTTACTTGTTCTTCATTTTAAATATTGTATTTATTCCCGTTTTGTTTCTTCACTTCAAAATAAGATATATGCAGTGTGCATAGGAATTTGTTCATAGTTTTTTTTAACTATAGTCCGGCCCTCCAAGCGTCTGAGGGACAGTGAACTGGCCCCCTGTTTAAAAAGTTTGAGGACCCCTGGTCTACAGCATCCCACGTCAGAGAATGAGGAAGCTTACCGCAGCCTTCGCTCGGAGGTTCGGAGAGCCGTGAGGTGCTGCAAGGATGGGTGGTGGTCGTGGGTTGCTGAGGAGATGGAGTCTGCCTCAATGGCCTGCGATCACAAATCGCTGTTTATTTCCATAAAAAAGTAACCTACAGCGCCATACCTATTACCATCATTAGGGAAAAGATTGGTGATCCAATCTCCGACCCCAGGAACAGGTTTGCAGATTTGCTGAGCATTTCTGTGAGGTCCTGGGGAGGGGAAATACCCCAGCCTGGAAAACATCGTGGGACAAAGTGGGGATGACCCTGCTGAGGCTGTGGTGCCTCAAATATTGGAAGAGGAAGTCACCACCTGTGAGTGGCTGGCTGAGGTGCCATCAGTTGAGGAAGTACTGAAAGCGTTCCAGAGCCTGAGACCAGGAAATGCACCAGGCAAAGATGCTCTCCCAAGTGTTGTGTGGTTATTCCTGACACCGCTGGAGACTTGTAGATCCACACGGAGACGGAGCTTCATGTAAGGGCTTGCGCCAGTTGTTTTATTAAACACTCTTCACACCACTCTGCTTACACTCTGAGTACTGCTGCACAATCACTGCCTACGCTACACACCTGACGCCTTCGCCCGTCATGGTGCAGGCGTCGGACCTCTGGCTGCACGTGGAACTGTCTCCCATTACTCCACGCCCCGCCACGGCTCCCCCTCGTCTGCCCNGGGCGGGGCACGCCGCCATCACCGCCGGCGACGAGGTTGGGCTTCTAACCCTCGAGCCTTCCTCCTTCGGCGGCGGCGGCTGGGCTGTTCCGCTGCAGGCACACGTTCCCGTGTCCTATCACACTCCACACCCCAGGGGAAGGGTACTGGGGATTCCTAGCACTCTCACAGTAGTGTATAGTCTAGTGTATATTGTATAGTAGCGTAGTGTATAGTAGCGTAGTGTATAGTAGCGTAGTATATAGTGTAGTGTATAGTGTAGTGTATAGTGTAGTGTATAGTATTGGGCACGCCCAACGACCCACCACCACCACCTCCCTCCTTCACCACCAGCACCACGGGGAGTGTCGGCGAATCTCCAGGCGGGCTACATCAGTCCGGCCGTCATGTCCACGTAGTCCTAGAGAGATGGGAGAGAGATGGGGNATGGGAGAGGTGGGAGAGGTGGGAGAGTGGGNAGAGGTGGGAGAGGTGGGAGAGGTGGGAGAGGTGGGAGAGGTGGGNAGAGGTGGGNAGAGGTGGGGAGAGGTGGGGAGAGGTGGGAGAGGTGGGNAGAGGGGGGAGAGGTGGGNAGAGGTGGGGGAGAGGTGGGGAGAGGTGGGGAGAGGTGGGGAGAGGTGGGGAGAGGTGGGGAGAGGTGGGGAGAGGTGGGGAGAGGTGGGGGAGAGGTGGGGAGAGGTGGGGAGAGGGGGGGAGAGGTGGGGGAGAGGTGGGGAGAGGTGGGGGAGAGGTGGGGAGAGGTGGGGAGAGGTGGGGAGAGGTGGGGAGAGGTGGGGAGAGGTGGGGAGAGGTGGGGAGAGGTGGGGAGAGGTGGGGAGAGGTGGGGAGAGGTGGGGAGAGGTGGGGAGAGGTGACAAGACCAAGATCCCGTGTAGCCTGAACAGGCTGTAGGGCAAGTGCTGTTAGCGAGCAGCAGCACCTATGAAGGCTACCGGCACTGTGGCACCGAGGGGTGGGTGGCCAGCACCACGCCCGGCCGCCTTTGTCTCCCCGGCGGCGATGTTTACTACACATACCACGCCAGGTACTCGATTGAGGCTGAGTCGACCTAGTGGAGACCCGGGACCAGAACAGATCATCGCTATCACTGGTGTGAAGAAGATCAACGTTTAGTCCTTTTAAAATAAACATCTCATCATGGCCAAAGCCACCGCCGCCACCACCACCACACCGCCACCACCGCCACCACCACNGCCACCACTGCCGCCACACCACNGCCACCACCACCGCACCACNGCNACCACCGCCACCACACACCACACTTCTCTTCCCTCTACGGCATCCTACGAGCGTGGTGGCAAGCGCGAGGTCGCAGGTTCGACCCCTACGGCCTGACGACCCCCACGTCTCCATCTCTCTCTCTGCCCGTGGCCCGTGTCGTCCCCCTCCCGGACGGGCAGCGGTCACCTCGTCACGGCGGCCCCGTTGGCCACGAGGATCCGCCCAAGTCGTCCGCCAGCCGCGCGAACGTCGGTCTGTCGCTGGGACGGTCGCCCAGCACTCGCTCATCGTCGCGTGTCTGCGCACGGCGACACGCGAGTCAAGTTCAACACGCACCGTGCGTGTACACCGTGCGCACGGCGTACACGCAATGTGCACAGACATGCAGCTACTACATTTACAATCATAGAGTAGTGTATAGTGTAGTGTATAGTGTAGTGTATAGTGTAGTNGATAGAGTAAACCCACTACTGTATTTACAATTATAGAGTAGTGTATAGTGTAGTGTATAGAGTAGTGTATAGTGTAGTATAATGTAGTGGATAGAGTAAACCCGCTACTGTATTTACAAGTATAGTGTAGTGTATAGTGTAGTGTACAGAGTAAACCCACTACTGTATTTACAATTATAGTGTAGTGTATAGTGTAGTGTACAGAGTAAACCCACTACTGTATTTACAAGTATAGTGTAGTGTATAGTGTAGTGTATAGTGTAGTATATAGTGTAGTGTATAGTGTAGTGTATAGTGTAGTGTATAATGTAGTGTATAGAGTAAACCCACTACATTTACAATTATAGAGTGTAGTGTAGTGTATAGAGTAATAATAACATCAACGAACGACGCTCCTGTAGGTAACATGACGTCATCGTCGTAGTCGTCGTTGCGATCTCCGATTCCTACTCACAGCTCGTCGGAGCAGAGGGCAGGCCGCTCCATGCGGTAGCCGTCACCGAGCAGCTTGAAAAGCTTTTCCACGGGGACGCCCGGGTACGGAGAGCCCCCCAGGGTGAAGATCTCCCACAGCAGCACCCCGTAGGACCACCTGCACACACATACGCACAAACACGCGCACACATGCAAATGCATGCACAACCACACACACACANGCATACACATGCATGCTCACGCACGTACACAACAACAACAACCGCCATTCGCCACTAAATGGTAGTGACATCACCACGGCGCTTGTGCCAGGCCATGTGCACCTTGAGGCCACGTGAATTGTCGAACGCCCGCTGGCAGGAGGTCACGGGGCAGACCCAGCAGGTGCCACGGGTCGACTGACTGAGATGACCGAGATGACTGGCTGATGCACCACCTGTGCCCCGACTGCCAACTTGCTGTGCTTTAGACACCCGGCGCTCCGCTCGTTGTTATGAGCGTCGCTCCTCCGCTCTCCGTTGTTGTTGGAGGGCGACTGCCTCCAACTGCCCAGTAGCGTCCTTCACGAGCCTCCTCCACTGAGGCCTATCTTGACACCGCTGGTACCAGTCATCAGCAAGTCCACTCAGCTGCACGTCCTCCTGTACCACATCACTCCATCTCTTCTCTAGCCCGTGCCGCGTCCGTTTAGCCCCCTCAATTCGGCCGAACAAAAGCTGTTTAGGCAAGCGTAGAGAAGGGAGGGAATGACTGTGGCCGAGAAGGCCTGAAGCTTCGTGCGGAGCCGGTCATAAGCACACTGCCCAGGTATGGGAAACTCTCCACTCTCTGCACAACTGCCCTGTCACCAATTGGGAGTTGTGGGGGTGGAGTGTCCAATGGTACAAAATACCCAGGCAGGTGCTGATGGTAAGGCTCCACCTCTTAGTGGCACACTCCAGTTTCAGCAGAAGCATCTCTAACTTCTCCTTTGAATGAGCAGCAATTACCAAATCATCGGCATACGTAACATGGTTGAGCAATAGGGAGCCATCCCTTGACCAAACCCGGGCATCGAATAGCCTCCCATTGCATCTGTACCACATGGAAATTCAGCTACTGAAGGTTTCACGAACTACGTGGTTGAAATAGATGTTACATAATGTGGGAGCGAGAGGACATCCCTGTCGCACCCTAAAGTAAACAGCGAATGTCTCCGACTCCCGGCCACGTAGTTTTACCCGGGCCCGCTCACCATCATGAAGGTCCTTAATGATCGCGAGCAGAGGGTCAGGTACTCCGAAAGCACGAAGAACAACCCAGAGCCCATGCCTACTGATAGTATCATAGACCTTGACCGGGTCAATAAAGCAGAGATGTAGGTCTTGTTGGAATTCCATCCACCTCTGCTGTAGCAGACAGACAGAAAATATGGCATCTGTGCAGGACCGGCCTTTCCTGAAACCACATTGGGGCTCCTCAAGCCTCTCCTCAGCGTGCCTAGCAAGGCGATGTTGAATAATCCTTGCCAGGACCTTTCCCGGCACACTGAGGGAGATGCCCCTGTAGTTGTTACAGTCTGTGCGGTCCCCCTTCTTAAAGAGTGGGACCACCAGGGCATCCTTCCAATCCTGTGGAACCCATCCATTGGTCCAGACTGTCGTTATGATGTCATGTAGGGCAGTCTGTGCACAAACGCCACTCTCCCTCAGCATGTCGCTTGGGAGATGATTTTTGCCCGGTGCCTTTCCTGGTCCCTGACTCTGGATCGCCTTCGTACTTCCTTAACAGATGGCACCTCAGCCAGCAACTCACAGGGGGTGACTTCTTCCTCCAATATTTGAGGCACCGCAGCCTCAGCAGGGTTATCCCAAATTTGCCCCATGATGTTTTCCAGGCTGAGGAATTTCCTCTTCCCCAGGACCTCAAAGATTCTCAGCAAATCTGCAAACCTGTTCCTGGGGACAAATAGTTTGCTGCTTTAGCCCACCGGTGTGTTGAAGCGTGAAACCACAACATTTACAATTTGAGAACGACGTTTCGCTGGTAATTGCATCCAGCATCATCGGGCAATTCGCCAGAATGGTGAGGCTCTGCTGTGTCTCCCGTTCTTATATATTTACTGATTGGCCGTGTCGGGTGGTGGAGGGTTACGACACATTTATAAATAACGCGATCCAAACCCAAAAACGTTGATTATGAATAATATTGGTCGCGAAAGCCTACGTGTTAAACTGTTCCTGGGGGTCGGAGATTCCCCTAATGATGGTAATAGGTGTGGTACTGCAGGTGACTTTTTTGATGGAGTTAAATAGTGATTTGTGATCGTGGGCCACTGAGGAAGACTCCATCTCCTCAGCAACCCGTGACCACCACCCATTCTTGCAGTGCCTCACGGCTCTCCGAACCTCCGAGCGAAGGCTGTGGTAAGCCTCTTCATTCTCTGACGTGGGATGCTGTAGACGATTAGAGTGGGCCTGTCGCTTTTTCTCAACCATCCTGAACTCCTCTGTCAGCAGTGTGCCTGCTGACGTCACGCTCCCCCCCCAAACCCTCCGCGTAGGCCGTGTGTTAACCCAAGCAAGAGTCCAAGTCTCAGGCGAAGCCGGGGAGTCAAGCGACTATTTGTATAATTGGCTAAGATGTGATTTTTGCTGTGTTTTGTGATACTATTATTCTCATTTCTTTCTTATTTTTTTATTTTCTCTCTTTTTGCTTACGACTGACCTTCATATATGACCAAATACCCATCCCAAACGGCGTTAAAAACACAAAGAACAATTAAAAAAAACTTCTCCCTGGCTGGAGGTGAGTGAGGGGACCAAAAAAATGTATGCGGTTTTTCCAGATCGTGGGGGGCCCGCGCCCTTAACCCCCGAGATGTGGAAGGGTCGACCGTATACAGCGGTAGCAGGCAGTGTCAGGGTCTGGATGGAACCCACGACCTCCTGCGTACCAGCCAGGTAGTCAACGTGTCACAGCCACTCACACGTCGCTCCGCTGTGTGTAGACGCGGTGCAGCAACGCCTCCGGTGCCATCCACTTCACCGGCAGGCGTCCCTGGAGGGGCGACAGGTGACGAGGGGAGGTCAACGACGCACAGCCTGACCCTTGACCCACCACCACCACCACCCTTTTATCCACCACCACCCTCTCCCCTACCTCCCTCTCTTTTCTTTTTTACGATCAGAGGAAACAAGAAGATGCTCGGTGTAGTCGGCACTTTGCTTCGTTCATCATTTCGTAATTTTTTCCAATGTTTTGCTTTATGTGCCCCCCCCTCTTCTTTTTTTCAAATGAAAGATTTCATGAAAGATTCTCTCTCTCCCCCCCCCCCTCCCCCGGGCATGACCACCGCCACCACCACCACCTCCTCCACCGCCACCACCGCCACCACCTCCACCACCGCCACCACCACCCCTCCACCACCGCCTCCACCGCCGCCACCGCCGCCACCACCGCCACCACCGCCACTCACGGCAGCAGTCTTGTGCTGGTAGTAGTAGTCACGTTCGCCGCCCACGTCGCGGGTGAGGCCCAGATCGGCGATTTTCACCGAATAGCCGCCACCAACTCCGCCGTCAACGACGAGGACGTTCCTGGCCGCCAGGTCCCGGTGAACGCACTGTGACACCGACACACACGGTGCATGGGTAGGTGTGTGTGGGTAGGAGATGTGTGTGGGTAGGGTGTGTGGGTAGGAGATGTGTGTGTAGGGTGTGTGGGTAGGGGTGTGTGGGTAGGTGTGTGTGGGTAGGTGTGTGTGGGTAGGGTGTGTGGGTAGGGGTGTGTGGGTAGGGTGTGTGGGTGCCGGACGGGCAACTCTGTCGTGGACAGTGCTGTGAGGGGAGGGCCAATGCCGATTGGCCTCTCCCGTCATGGCGTCTGTGACCACCACAGTGGCTAAACGGGGGCTCTGGACGGGTGCAATGGGTTGGTAATCCTCCACCTTCAATTAATTACCACTAAACCACGAATTAAATATGTAACTAATAAGTTTGTGGCACAGGCCATGGGGGGGGGGGGGNACAGTTGTCTATGACGTCTCCTGGCCAAACCCCAATTGTCGGAACCAGGAGATTGAATCTTCACCCTTGGGGCTCCTCCAGAAACAACGAAAAACCACTTCGTGTGCGAGGTGGAATGTTCGAACACTCACTGCGGAGGAGAGGCTGCCACTCCTCTGTCGGGCTGACCGTACCGCCTGGATCGCTGTGGCATTCAGGAGGTCCGGTGGACCGGTCCTGGCTCCTGCCACCATGAGGGGTGGACAGTACTTTACTCGGGGCAGGAGACTGCCAAACAACAGGGTGTGGCTCTTCTTCTGAACAAAAGAATGAAGGGGGCGTGGGAGCGTGGCGGTGAGGTGTGGGAAGCTGTAAGCCCCATCAACCGGAGACGAGGAGTGGTGGTCGTGGTTACTTATGCCCCCACCGAACACGAACATCCGTGGAGGGATGCAGGCAAAGCCGATGAGTCAAATGCCTTCTATGACCTCCTGTCACAAGTGCTGGCTAGATTGGCCACTCGGGATAGAGTCATCTTGTTGGGTGACTTCAATGCCTGAGTTGGTCATGATGCTGGCACCTGATCTGGAGTGATTAGAAGGCATGGGCCAGATCAGCTCAATAACAACGGTAGGAGGCTGCTAGATTTTTGTGCAGCCCATGGGCTTGTAATTACCAACACGCTCTTCCGGCATCGGCGCATCCACACAACATCATGGATGCATGACGGGTCCAAGCAAGAACATCTGCTGGTCTACATAGTGACGGACCAGCGGATGCGAGCCCATGTCCTTGACACCAGGACCTACCGTGGAGCTGATCTGCCCTCTGACCATCGACTAGTCATCTGTAAGATGCGCCTGCCATTCTTCCACTCCGGTGGTGGGTGTACACCCAGGACCCCCTTCCAACCTAAAGTGGCCTGGTCTCAGCTGATGAAAGTTGCAAGTGAGAATTTCATCATTGCTTGCAGATGGGGTTGGCATCGTCCCAACTCCTCCTGATGTCGAGGGTTAATGGGCGAGGTTTAGGACTGTGGCTCATGCAGCTGCAATGGGTGCTTTGGATACGCGGTCCAGACCTCTCCAGAGACCCTGGCTGACAGAGGAGGTATTCAGGATAGTTGAGAAAAAGCGACATGCCCACTCTAATCGTCGACAGCATCCCACGTCAGAGAATGAGGAGGCTTACCGCAGCCTTCGCTCGGAGGTCGGAGAGCCGTGAGGCGCTGCAAGGATGGGTGATGGTCATGGGTTGCTGAGGAGACGGAGTCTGCCTGAGTGGCTCACGATCACAAATCACTATTTAACTCCATCAAAAAAGTAACCTGCAGCGCCACACCTATTTCCATCATTAGGGGAAAAAACGTTGATCCAATCTCCGACCCCCAGGAACAGGTTTGCAGATTTGCTGAGCATTTCTGTGAGGTCCTGGGGGAGGGGAATCCCTCAGCCAGGAAAACATCATGGCACAAAGTGGGGATAACCCTGCCGAGGCTGCGGTGCCTCAAATATTAGAGGAAGAAGTCACCCCCTGTGAGTGGCTGGCTGAGGTGCCATCTGTAGAGGAAGTACTGAAGGCGATCCGGAGTCTGAGACTAGGACAGGCACCGGGCAGAGATAATCTCCCAAGCGAAATGCTGAGGGAGGGTGGCGTTTGTGCACAGACTGCCCTACATGATATCATAACAAAAGTCTGGACCACTGGACGGGTTCCGGAGGATTGGAAGGATGCCCTGGTGGTCCCCCTCTTTAAGAACGGGGACCACACAGACTGTAACAACTACAGGGGCATCTCACTCCTCAGTGTGCCGGGAAAGGTCCAGGCAAGGATTATTCAACATCGCCTTGCTAGACACACTGAGGAGAGGCTTGCGAGCCCCAATTCGGTTTCAGGAAAGGGCGGTCCTGCACAGATGCCATATTTTCTGTCTGTCTGGTACAGCAGAGGTGTAGGGAATTCCAACAAGACCTACATCTCTGCTTTATTGACCTGGTCAAGGCCTATGATACCATCAGGAGGCTGGGCTCTGGGTTGTTCTTCGTGCTTTCGGAGTCCCTGATCCACTGCTCACGATCATTAAGGACCTTCATGATGGTGAGTGGGCCCAGGTAAAACTACGTGGCCGGGAGTCGGAGACATTCGCTGTTTATTTGGGGTGCGACAGGGATGTCCTCTGGCTCCCACATTATGTAACATCTATTTCGACCACGTAGTTCGTGAAACTTCAGTAGCTGTACCGGAGGAATTTACATGTGGTACAGATACAATGGGAGGCTATTCGATGCCCGGGTGTGGTCAAGAGATGGCTCCCTATTGCTCAACCACGTTATGTATGCCGATGATCTGGTAATTGCTGCTCACTCAGAAGAGGAGTTGGAGGCACTGCTGCTGGAACTGGAGCGTGCCACTAAGAGGTGGGGCCTTACCATCAGCCCCACCAAAACTAAGCACCTCCTGGGTATTTTGTACCATCGGACACTGCACCCCCACAACTCCCACTGGTGTTGGGGCAGTTGTGCAGAGAGTGGAGAGTTTCCCATACCTGGGCAGTGTGCTCATGACCGGCTCCGATTTGACAGCAGAGGTCTCACTCCGAATCAGTCGAGCGGCAATATCTTTTCATCGGTTGCATACCGCTGTGTGGAAGCTACCTGGTCTGTCGCTCCGCACGAAACTTCAGGTCTTCTCGGCCACAGCCATTCCCTCCTTCTCTACGCTTGCGAAACGTGGACCCCCCTAATGGAGCATCTTCACCGGTTAGAAATATTTAGGCTGGCCTGCCTACGATCCATCTGGGTTTAACTAGGCTGGATTGTGTGAGGAGCTCATATATCCTTGAAAGATCTGGACGAAGTCCCATCGGTGAGCTCCTCCGGTAGGCAAGGCTGTGTTGGCTGGGCCATGTAGCCCGCATGCCCAGCCACCGCATGCCTAAACAGCTTTTGTTCGGCCTGGATTGAGGGGGCTAAACGGGCGCAACACTGGGCTAGAGAAGAGATGGAGTGATGTGGTACAGGAGGACGTGGAGCTGAGTGGACTTGCCGATGACTGGTACCAGCGGTGTCAAGATCGGCCTCTGTTGAGGAGGCTCGTGAAGGACGCTACTGGGCAGTTGGATGCAGTCGCCCTCCAACAACAACGAAGGGCAGAGGAGCGACGCTCACAACAACGAGCGGAGCACCGGGTGGCTAAAGCGCAGCCAGTTGGTACAGTAGGGGGCACAGGTGGTGCATCAGCCAGTCATCTCGGTCATCTCAGTCAGTCGACCCGTGGCACCTGGATCTGCCCCGTGACCTCCTCGACACTTCACGTGGCCTCAAGGTGCACATGGCCTGGCACACGCGTCGTGGTGACGTCACCGCCACTTAGTGGTGAATGGCGGTTGTTGTTGTTGTTCTAGATTTGAAGCTTTCGTGACTGCAAGGATTCATACTCTTAGTTTTTCAGTAAAGTCACGTAGGTAGAAAATGAAATAAAATTATAAAATAAAATAATAAAAATCACGACGTTTGGAGGCATCTGGTCGTGGGACCGTCACAGCCAGACTTGCTGTATCAAGTGAGGCAGGGATTCCAAGATGCAAGTTCTTAATTGTATTTAAGATTTTTATTATTTTTTATTAATTTTAATTAAATTTTTTACCTACGTGACTTTACTGAAAAACGACGAGTATGTTGTTGTTGAGTGGGTAGATGTGCGTGCGGCGGGTGTCGTCGCTGCACCTTCTTAGAGGTGAGGTACTCCATGCCGCGTGCCACCTGGCAGGCGAAGGCCACCAGCTGCAGCATGGAGAGCGTTTCGCCCTTCACCTCGTCGCCGCCACCACCGCCACCACCGCCACCACCGCCACCACCGCCGCCGCCACCGCCATCACCGCCACCACCGCCGGCTCCGTAGCCGCCACGCACCGTGCACTCTGCGCCGGGCGTGCGGTGTGCACGCAGGAAGTCGCGCAGATTCCCCTTGGCCGCAAACTCAACGATCACGAGCAGGGGGCCTGGGGGAGTTGGGGGGGGAGGGGCACGATGAGATGTTAACTACCTCGCCTGGTCTACAGGAGGTCGCGAGTTCAATTCCAACTCTGACGATGCCTGCTGCTGCTNTATATTTGGAGTCTGTGTGTCTCTCCCATCATCATCACGGTGCTATGAGATGTTAACTACCTCGCCTGGTACGCAGGAGGTCGTGCGTTCGATCCAGATGGATTTTTATTTCCTCCGTGTCCTACGGTTTTTCCCCTTTTCACATTTGGAATCGACGTCGCTACTAATGTCCACCAGAAATCATCCGTGATGGCCAGGTGGCTTCCGGAACAAGAGTAACGCAGCTCGAGGGGGGGGGGGTCTTGCCTGACGACATACAAACTGGTGAGCAGCGGCGGGCAAGTCGCTCTCAACAGCAAACGTCACTGGGGCTGCCGCTGTCAAGCAAAGCGGCTTGAGCTGCCGTGAGTGGCGGCGGCGGCGGCCAGGGGTCGCTTCTGAAGAGGAGCCGTACAGGCAGCGGAGTGCAGGCCTTGCCTGCTGCTCGAGTTGTCTACAAGTTCGTGTTGGTTTCATTGGCTTCGAAATAGAGAGGGGGACGGGGGAGGTGCAATGATCACAATCCCGGTTCTTTAGAAGCCGAGTCACCAAGAAGACGACCCAACTCTCGGCTTTGCCAACATCACTCGCGAAGCCAAATTAGTCCACAAGGTGAAGAGTTCATCGCCATCACGAGGGAGGGGGGCTGCTCACCCCCCCACTCACCACCCCCCCACACTCACCACCCCCACTCACCACCCACACTCACCACCCACGCTCACCACCCCCCCGCTCACCACCCCCCCACACTCACCACCCACGCTCACCACCCCCCCACACTCACCACCCACGCTCACCACCCCCCCACACTCACCACCCACGCTCACCACCCCCCCTCACCCCCCCCCCACGCTCACCGCCCCGTGTGCATGCGCCCAGCAGGTTCACCAGGTGGCTGTGCCGTCCGATCTTCTTGAGGGTCTCCAGCTCCGCGTGGAGGTCGTGGGTCTCCGCTTCCGTGGCGTGCGCTGGGCTCGCACGCCGCACGTCCGGACGCAAATTAAAAACAAACTCTTCTAGCGGTAAAGTCACCACGTAGAAGGGAAATAATAAAATAATGAAACATAATAAAATAATAAAACATAATTTAGTAATACAAATAAAACACAATAAAATGCAATTCTCACGACGTTTCGGCCACAATGCAAGCAGCCATCAGGTGAAGATCAGGTCTGTCGGGGAGACAGACCTGTTCTTCACAGACCTGTTCTTCACTGTCTGTCTTTCCGACAGACCTGGTCTTCACCTGAGGACGGCTGCTTGCGTTGTGGCCGAAACGTCGTGAGAATTGTATTTCATTGTTTTATTTTTATTCTTTCATTATTTCCCTTCTACGTGACTTTACCGAAAGAACCAAGAAGATGAATCCCTGCAGTCACGAAAGCTTTACATCGAAATGTAAACTTGTAGCGATCGCCCCACAAACTCCTAGTTCTAGAACCCCGCGGGCGTCACCCTTCAGCATCTTGACGGCGACGCGGACGCTGCGATGAGGCCGTGACGGCTCCATGCCCAGCGCCTCGGCCAGCAGCACGCGGCCAAAACAACCCTCACCCAGCTGCTCACCCAGAGTCAGCCTGCACACACAGACACACACACAGACACACAGACACACAGACACACACAGACACAGATACACACACACACAGACACAGATACACAGAAACACACACAGACACACAGACACACACAGATACACAGACACACGCACAGACACAGAGACACGCGCACAGACAGAGACACACAGACAGAGACACGCGTGCAGACACAGAGACACGCACAGACACGCACAGACACAGAGACACAGACACACAGAGACACACAGACAGAGACACGCGCGCAGACACAGACAGACACAGACATAAAGACACAAGCACAGACATAGAGACACACAGAGACACACGCACACAGAGACATGCACAGACACAGAGACAGACACAGAGACAGACACACAGACACACACACAGACACAGAGACACGCACAGACACACACAAAACAAAGAACCCCCGTGTAGCCTTAACAGACTGTAGGGGCAAGTGCTGTTAGCGAGCACCTATGAAGGCCGGAACGGAACACAAGGGGGTGGGTGGCCAGCACCACGCCCGACCGCCTTTGTCTCCCCTGTGGCGATGTTTACACCGCACCAGGTACTCATTTAAGGCTGAGTCGACCTAGGGGAGGCCCAGGACCGGTTCAGATAATCGTCACTGGTGTTGGCCGTGAGCGGGAATCGAACTCTGGTCGCCGGGTTCGTAGCGCAGCGTAGCGCTAACCACTACGCCATCACTCCACACACAGACACACACACTTATACACAGACATATACACAGACACACACATATAAACAGACACACACATATACACAGACACAGACATATACACAGACACACACATATACACAGACACACACATATACACAGACACACAAACATATACACAGACATATACACACAACAACGACGACAACAACGATGATAACAACGATGATGACGACAACAACAACGATGATGACGACAACAACAACGATGATGACGACAACAACAACGACGACAACAACAACGATGATGACGAACCGTTCCCGAGGGAACTCCCAGCGGTCGCACGGCCCCGTCACCCCCGACAGCTCCACGCCGCTCAGCGCAGACAGCACCTGGGGCGGCACCACAACCACCACCACCATCATCACCACCACCTCCACCATCACCACCACAACCACCACCGCTACCACCGCCACCTCCACCACCACCACCACTACCACCACCACCACCGCTACCACCACCACCACCTTCACCACCTCCGCCACCACCTCCACTACCACCAGCATCTCCACCACCTCAACTGCACCTGCATCTCCCCCTCTCCGCTCGTCGACCCTCTCCTCCTCCGCGTGAGGCCGGTGACAGCACCGATGGTGATCAGCAGCAGGAGGGAGGCGGCGCAAGAACCGCCGCCCACTCTCACGGGAGCAGCCAGGGCGGTGTCCACTGTCACAGGGAGACAGGCGAGGTAGTCAACATCTCATAGCCACCGTGATGATGAGAGAGAGAGAGAGAGNCGCAAACTCCAAATATACAGCAGCAGCAGGCATTGTCAGGATCGGGATCGAACCCACGACCTCCTGCAGAGCAGGCGAGGCAGTCGACATCTTACCAGCCGGCGTCTCTTGCGGCACGACGAGGAGCCATGCAGAGCGGTGAGCGAATCCCGCGGCGTTGCCCGCCAGGCAGGTGTAGCGGCCCGAGTCGTCCGTGCTGACGTTGCGCAGGTACAGCACGTCCGTCTCCACGTCCGTCACCTCCACGCCCACCGTCTTGAGGCGACACGGCGGGCGGCGCGGAGAGAGCGAATCAGCATCTTGTTTGTATACCCACGACGCAGGCTGCTGTGCGGGGTAGGGGTGATTTGGGTTGGAGCGTCGCATGTAAGCGTTGTGTCGTCGAACTCGCCACCACCCGACATGGCCAACGAGTAAGATTCAGTGTCACGTGAACAAGTTTCAACGTTATTTATTTATTTATTAGGTACCAGCAGTAAGTACCCGGCGAAGCGGTGGCTTCTGGGTCCTGTTGTTTAGAGGGTGACGTCAGCCTCCGCTGAGTTTGGGTGGGTGAGTGGGTGGGTGAATGAGTGGGTGGGTGGGTTAGTGGGTAAGTGAATGAGTAGGTGAGTAGGTGGGTAGGTTGGTGACTGGGTGGGTGAGTTAGTAGGTGGGTGGGTGGGTGAATGAGTGGGTGAGTGGGTGGGTGGGTGACTGACTGGGTGGGTGAATGAGTGGGTGGGTGGGTGGGTGAGTAGGTGGGTGGGTGACTGGGTGGGTGGGTGAGTGAGTAGGTGGGTGGGTGACTGGGTGGGTGGGTGAGTAGGTGGGTGGGTGGGTGACTGGGTGGGTGAGTGGGTGAGTAGGTAGGTGGGTGGGTGGGTGAGTAGGTGAGTGGTGGTGGGTGAGTGAGTGGAGGGGTGGGTGAGTGACTGGGTGACTGGGTGGGTGGGTGAGTGGGTGAGTTAGTGGGTGGGTGGGGTGGGTGACTGACTGGGTGGGTGAATGAGTGGGTGGGTGAGTAGGTGGGTGGGTGACTGGGTGGGTGGGTGGGTGACTGGGTGGGTGAATGAGTGGGTGAGTAGGTAGGTTGGTGGGTGGGTGGGTGGGTGAGTGAGTGGGTGACTGGGTGGGTGGGTGAGTGGGTGAGTTAGTGGGTGGGTGGGTGACTGGGTGAATGAGTGGGTGAGTGGCTGAGTAGGTGGGTGGGTGAGTGGGTGGGTGGGTGAGTGGGTGGGTGGGTGGGTGGGTGACTGGGTGGGTGAATGAGTGGGTGAGTAGGTAGGTGGGTGGGTGACTGGGTGGGTGGGTGAGTAGGTGGGTGGGTAGGTGAGTGGGTGGGTGAGTGAGTTAGTGGGTGAGTGGGTGAGTGGGTGAGTTGGTGGGTGAGTAGGTGGGTGAGTGGGTGGGTGAGTGAGTGGGTGGGTGGGTGGGTGAGTGGGTGGGTGGGTGAGTGGGGTGGGTGGGGTGGGTGGGTGAGTGAGTGGGTGGGTGGAGTGGGTGGGTGAGTGAGTGGGTGGGTGGGTGGGTGAGTGAGTGGGTGGGTGAGTGAGTGGGTGAGTAGTGGGTGGTGAGTGAGTGAGTGGGTGAGTGGGAGGGTGAGTGGGGGTGAGTGGGTGGGTGGTGAGTGGTGGTGGGTGGGTGAGTGGGTGGGGTGGGTGGGTGAGTGAGTGGGGTGAGTGGTGGGTGGAGTGGGTGGGTGAGTGAGTGGGTGAGTTGGTGGGTAGTAGTGGGTGGGTGAGTGAGTGAGTGTGTAAGTGTGTGAGTGGGTGAGTTAGTGGGTGAGTGGGTGGGTGAGTTGGTGGGTGAGTAGGTGGGTGAGTGGGTGAGTGAGTGGGTGGGTGCCCCCGTGCCTCGCCCGCTCACCGTGAGGACGTGCACGTAGGGTGAGCCATTGGGTGCTTCGAGGCTGCCATTCACCTCCACGTGCTTGAGCCACTGCACGTGGTGGTGCAGCTGCTGCTGACTGCTGCCGCCAGCGCTCTGCAGGACGACGCAGCGGAGCTCCACGTCGCTCCCCTCCGCCGCCGTCACGTTCGCCGGAGGCCGTCCTGCAGCGACGGCCGCTGGGGCTGGCCACGCTCTGCACGCCGGGAGGGGCGGGAGGGGGTGGGGGAGGGGAGGGGGGAGGGGAGGGGGGAGGGGAGAGGGAGGGGAGGAAAAAATTACGAAATGATGAACGAAGCAAAGTGTCGACTACACCGAGCATCTTCTTGTTTCCACTAATCGTAAAAAAAAGAGAAAAAAAGAGGAAGGGGGGAGATGGAGGGGTGAGAGGAAGAGGGGAGAGGGAGGGGGGGGGAGGAGTGGGAGGGGGGAGAGTGGAGGGGGGGGGTCACCACCGATGACGACGAGCTGGTACGAGTGCTGGATGGAGCCGTGCTGGTTGCTGACCACACAGCTGTAGTTGCCCGCGTCAGAGGGCACCACGCTGTCCAGCACCAGCGTCCAGTCCTTGATCCTCAGCTTCAACAGCAGCAGCAGCACAACAACAACATTATACACACACACATCGCCATTGTCTTGCACACTGATTGGTCCACACCAAAGTGTCGGACCAGACAATGCCACTCCAGGAACATATCGAGCAGCTCGTGGCTGCTTCCTGGACGGCGTGACAAGTATAACAAGAGGCCGTCCACCCTTTCACCCGGCCATCAAACAGTTTGTACTATGAGACATCTCCTTTGCCAGTGGCAAAATAAAGTAATAGGTTTTTACCCTTTCAACTGGTACAAAAACTGACACCTTTATACAAGGCATCATGTTTGCAATAATACACAACACAAGCAGTCAAAATGCAAACAAAAAGAAACAGCTCTGATGATGATATGCACTGTCCTTGAAGTTGATTGGTCCACACCCGAGACAGCTTTTCTTAGAGCCCAGTCTCACCCTGGTGTTGGACCAGACGACGCCAAAAGTTGTGTCAAGATGTGAAGCCCATAATTCTAGATTTGAAGCTTTCGTGACTGCAAGGATTCATATTCTTAGGTTTTTTCTGTAAAGTCACGTTAGGTAAAAAAAAAATTAATTAAAGTAAAATAAAAAAAATAAAAATCACGACGTTTCGGAAGCTTTGTTGCCTCCGAAACGTCGTGATTTTTATTTTTATTTTACTTTTTTTATTTTTTACCTACACAGTGACTTTACCAAAAAACCTAAATATGAATGTGAAGCCCAACCCGCTCACCCGACCCGCTCACCCAACCCGCTCACCCGACCCGCTCACCCAACCTGCTCACCCGCCCCGCTCACCTCGGCCCCGCTCACCCAGCCCCGCTCACCCAGCCCCGCTCACCCTGCCCCGCTCACCCGGCCCCGCTCACCCGGCCCCGCTCACCCAGCCCGCTCACCCAGCCCGCTCACCCAAACCCGCTCGCCCGGCCCCGCTCACCCGGAAGGCCCCGAGGCGCCGCTCCTCCCCGCCGTGGAGACGCCCTCCGTCGTGGAGCCAGGCGACGGAGGGCGTGGGCACTCCGGTGGCGAGGCAGCGCAGCTTGACGCTGCTGCCGCTGGGCACCACCCACCAGCGCTTGGACAGCGAGCCGGACATGCGGCTCCAGCGGGGGGGGCCACCAGACCCCGTGGTCGTGCGCACTTGGGGGGCAGGGGCAGGTGGAGAGATACGTCACTCACCACTCACTCACCACTCACCATTCATTCATCACTCATTACTCACCACTCACCACACTCACCACTCACCACTCATTCATCACTCACCACTCACACCGCCACTCACCACTCACCACTCGCCACTCACACCGTCACCACTCACACCGCCACTCACACACATGAACACACACACGTACACACACACGTACACTCACACACACGTACACACACGTGAACACACGTACACTCACACACGTACAGGACACACGTGAACACACACACGTACACTCACACACGTACACTCACACACGCGCACACACACACGTACACACACGTACACACACGTACACACAAATCACACGTACACTCACACGTACACACGTACACTCACGCACGTACACTCACGTGCACACACACACACGTATACACACACACACGTGAACACACACGTACACTCACACACCCGTACACTCACACACCCGTTATACTCACACACACGTGAACACACACACGTACACACACGTGAACACCCTCACACGTGAACACACACGCTCATAGCCGCACCCAAGTCTATTGTACTCGGAGTCTGCGTCTCTCTCTCTCATCATCACGGTGGCTATGAGATGTTAACTACCTCGCCTGGTCTACAGGAGGTTGTGGGTTCGATCCGGACCCTGACGACGCCTGCTGCTGCTGTATATTTGGAGTTTGCGTGTCTCTCTCATCATCATCACGGTGGCTATGATATGTTAACTACCTCGCTTGGTCTACAGGAGGTCGTGGGTTCGATCCCGACCCTGACGATGCCTGCTGCTGTATATTGGAGTCTGCGTTTCTCTCTCTCTCGTCATCATCACGGTGGCTATGAGATGTCAACTACCTCGCCTGGTCTACAGGAGGTTCGTGGGGTTCGATCCCGACCCTGACGATGCCTGCTGCTGCTGTATATTTGGAGTCTGCGTCTCGCTCTCTCTCATCATCATCATCACAGTGGCTATGAGATGTTAACTACTCGCCTGGTTATACAGGAGTCGTGGGTTCGATCCCGACCCTGACGATGCCTGCTGCTGCTGTATATACAGAAGTTGGCGGACGTCTCTCTCTCCTCTCTCTCTCGCCACGTGCTCCGTCACAATCACCGATGGCGTCACGGGCACGCGCGCGGTCCTCACGAGTTGAAGCGACGGGAGAGAGGGGAGAGAGGAAGACGCGGAGCTTGGCACAGAGCGATGCTGAGCTCCCCCCCCCCCCCCGTCTCGTCACCTTCGTGAGCGGCCCCCCACCGCTAAGACGGCGGCGGGCTTGGCGGCCGATGCAGGACGGCGAGGAGGGACCCCAGATGCCTGCCGCTGCTGCCGCTGCTGCCGCTGTGCAGGAGCGCGGAGACGACTCCCATGGAGGTCATGGTGCTGGTGGGGTGTGGATCGTGGCGGCGAGGAATCGGTTCGATTCGCCGACACTCTTTTCCCGCGAGAGAGACGAGGCGGTGAGAGAGAAGGCGGTGAGAGAGAGAGTGGAGTGGCGTGTGGAAGGGTTGGAGTGTTTCGGAGCGAGTGGAGTGTTGTGTAAGAACATGGATGCTACACCAACTGCTATTGCTGCTGCTGCAGTCTAACCCCAGCCAGAGAGAAGGACCCCAATGAATGATTAACCCAGCCAGGAGAAGGACCCCAATGAATGATTAACCCAGCATCAGTTTTTGTCTATCACATCAGGTTTTTGAGATACAAAATATTGCATTTTCAATAAAAACTGTGGAAGAAAAATCTGAAATAAATGTGGATATCTACATGAAATTATATTATAAACGCACTATCCTAAACATACAGCACCGTATTTTAACACTAAAGCAGTCACTGACTCGCAACAACTTGCAATCATAAGTGACAGAGTGAATTTCGGGTAAAATCAATGAAAATGGGGTTTGCCGATAGCATGAAAATGAGATGTGATGGAGCAAATCTGAGATCAAATTTGGAATCAGCACCCTGAAATCAGTCAGAAACTATACACCACACACAGACAAAGCTACCCCAGGTAGCCTCTAGCAGGGCTGTAGGGGCAAGTGCTGTTAGTAGCGAGTAGCAGCAGCAGTGTCTATGTACTACACACACCACGCACAGACAAAGCTACCCCAGGTAGCCTCTAGCGGCTGTAGGGCAAGTGCTTAGTAGCGAGTAGCAGCAGCAGTGTCTATGTACTACACACCACACAGACAAAGCTACCCCAGGTAGCCTCTAGCAGGGCTGTAGGGGCAAGTGCTGTTAGTAGCGAGTAGCAGCAGCAGTGTCTATGTACTACACACACCACGCACAGACAAAGCTACCCCAGGTAGCCTCTAGCAGGGCTGTAGGGGCAAGTGCTGTTAGTAGCTACACACACACAAAGCTCCCCCAGGTAGCCTTTAGCAGGGCTGTAGGGGCAAGTACTGTTAGTAGCAAGTAGCAGCACCTATGAAGGCCGGCACAGCACACGAGGGGGTGGGTGACCAGCACCACGCCCGACCGCCTTGGTCTCTTCCCCAGTGCTAGCGATGTTAACTCCACACCGCCGCTACACCAGGTACTCATTTTGAGGCTGAGTCGACCTAGGGGAGGCCAGGACCGGTTCAGATAATCGTCACCGGTGTTGGCCGTGAGCGGGAATCGAACCCGGGTCACTAGGTTCATAGCGCAGCGCGCTAACCGCTACACCACCACTCCCCCCACACGCNAACACACACACACGCGCACACACACACGCACGCACACGCACACACCTTGACACGCACACACGCACACACACACACACGCACACACACAGCGACACACCACAGATCCCCGTGTAGCCTGTAACAGACTGTAGGGGCAAGTGCCGTTAGCGGAGTAGCAGCGCTATATGACACGGCATACGAGGGGGTGGGTGGCCAGCACCACGCCCGGCCGCCTTTGTCTCCCAGTGGTGATGTTTACACACCGCACCAGTACTCATTGGAGGCCGAGTCTACCTAGGGGAGGCCCGTGACCGGTTCAGATGTTGGCCGCGAGCGGGAATCGAGTCTGTCTAATGGTTCCGTGACTCAGCTGTGACAATTGTCAGGATGATATTTTGTGTTTCTCCTGGAGGAAGCCCACGTGCTTTGAAGCCCAGTGGGGGCGCTGGGGTCAGACTGCCCGCGCACAAAGTCGCAATAAAAACCACGACGCTCCATCCAGTCTCACGCGACGCATTCCTCTTCGCCCCTCGAGTGCTCTCATTTTTATCTCGCGGATTCTTCAGTCGTGATCTGAAGCCTTCGTGACTGCAGGCACCCATACATACTGCCCATAGACTCAACACTGCACCATAGACTCAACACTACCCATAGACTCAACACTACCCATAGACTCAACAGTGCACCATAGACTCAACACTGCCCACAGACTCAACACTGCCCACAGACTCAAATCTGCCCACAGACTCAACACTGCACCCATAGACTGCCCATAACACTGCCCATAGACTCAAGACTGCACCATAGACTCAACACTGCCCATAGACTCAAGCACTGCCACCATAGACTCAACACTGCACCATAGACTCAACACTGCACCATAGACTCAACACTGCACCATAGACTCAGCACTACCCATAGACTCAACACTGCCCATAGACTCAGCACTACCCATTGACTCAACACTGCACCATAGACTCAACACTGCACCATAGACTCAACACTGCACCATAGACTCAACACTGCACCATAGACTCAACACTCCCCATAGACTCAACACTGCACCATAGACTCAACACTGCACCATAGACTCAGCACTGCCCCATAGACTCAACACTGCACCATAGACTCAACACTGCACCATAGACTCAGCACTACCCATAGACTCAACACTGCCCATAGACTCAGCACTACCCATTGACTCAACACTGCACCATAGACTCAACACTGCACCATAGACTCAACACTGCACCATAGACTCAACACTGCACCATAGACTCAACACTCCCCATAGACTCAACACTGCACCATAGACTCAACACTGCACCATAGACTCAGCACTGCCCCATAGACTCAACACTGCCCATAGACTCAACACTGCACCATAGACTCAGCACTGCCCATAGACTCAGCACTGCCCCATAGACTCAACACTGCCCCCCCCCCCCGCCCCCCCCCCCCCCTCCTCCTCACCAGCAGTAGATAGAGTCTACCCGACGCGATGTTGACTTTAGACGTGATTATTGCGCAACGCATTCCATGATTGTGAAGCTTAAATCCGCACAGCTCAGCGGAAACCATCGACTATTCGCCAGAGTCGAGCCAGCCCTTGGCAAGGGGCGTGTTGAGTCAACAGGGCTGAGTCTACACGGAGCCCTGGACACAGACGCTGCTGCAGTCAAGCTGCTGGGTGCTGGCTGGGTTCTTGCTGGGCAACTGCTGCTCCACCATTGCTGTGGTGCTGGGACTGACACCTCACCAGGCAAGCCTCTCATCACCACCACCTCCACCTCCTGCTGTGTGGGTGAGTGAGCGAGCGAGTGGGGGGTGAGTGTGTGCGTGTAGGCCCCGGCAAGGTGGAGGTTAAAGGGAAAAGCAGCGATTCTAGATTTGAAGTTTTCGTGACTGCAAGGGTTCATACTCTTAGCGGGTTGTTTTTCGGTAAAGTCGCGTTGGTAAAAAATAAAAAATTTATAATAAAATACGATAAAAATACATCGACTTATTTTCACGTATTATTATTTTATTTTTCTTATTTAACCAACGTGCCTTTACCGAAAAAACCTAAGAGTAAGAAAAACAATGAGCCTACTTTTACCCTTACCAATACAAATAATCCGATTACAGGTAATGACTTGGGTACTACTACACGTGAACAAGGTGTATAGTGGTACATGCTGTAGGTGATTACTGGGGAACTACTACACATGCACAAGGTGTATAACGGTAAATGCTGTAGGTAGAGCGCTTTGTTCATATAGAATACTCTCCATGATTCCAATTTTACACGTTGTCGTTGTTGTCGTTGTTGTTGTGTCCTCAAATCTTGTCACTCAATTTTAACCCACTTCCCAATGTGGTATCGACTGCAAACTTGGTACACTTATTTCATAGTGATGACAACACTGTCCATAGACTCAGCACTGCCCATTGACTCAACACTGCACCATAGACTCAACACTGCCCATAGACTCACACTGCCCATAGACTCAACACTGCACCATAGACTCAACACTGCTACCCATAGACTCAACACTGCACCATAGACTCAACACTGACCATAGACTCAACACTGCACCATAGACTCAACACTGTCCACAGACTCAACACTGCCCACAGACTCAACACTGCCCACAGACTCAACACTGCACCAGTAGGAGTATAAAAACTATTTCAAATGCACCTTTAAAGATCTAAGATGGAGAGCTCTGAAATCATCTCGTATGCAGGTGCTCCGTGAATTGTTGCATTGCAAGAAAATGTGATGATGACAGCTTGGAGAGGCCTCCATCCAGCATTGGATTTAATTTTGGTTGACAATGATGATGAACATGAATCTCTCACTCGGCTTTGCCGCCTGTTTACATAAAAGACTCACCTGAGCTGTATCGCCACTAGGTGCACCATATCACAATTTACTCCAATTCTGGCAACATGTTCAGGAGATACATGAAAACGTCGAGGTCTGCTAGCCAGAAGAGGGCTTCGGGAGAGAGTTGGTGTAGCTTTGTTATTCCTTCATTGCAGGAACGAAGACTACAGTGGTTTACTAGATGGTTTACTGTATTTACCGGGTCAGGTTGCCCTTTGAGTTTATTGCCGACGCAACTCAACAACTTAAGCAAGATAAGCGGACTTCCTCACTGCTTGGAACGTGAACCAACGCTCACGGACGGCGCAGTAACAAGGATATGCCCTCGCGGCTAGGAACGGAAACGCACCATCCCTGCAGATCATTGCCAAAAACCTCGACTGCCGCTGGGACATCCCAAACAAATACAATCTCGGTTGGAATGTTTCCATGAAAGCAAACCGTCCTGGATTGTTTAAAACTGTTTCCAAAGACCGGCATAAATGTTGCATTTCTCTGTTAAATGTTCATCATTCATCTCCTCTGGTTCGTGATGGCAGACTACTCGCGCTGTGACACACTGGGTGGGTGTGGCAGGACAAAGTGGCAAGCGAGTGGAGCAGAGGGAACGCCAACTAGTTTCCCTTGCCAAATGAATCTCACCAAAAAACGCACACAGAGTTGTAATGTTCGGGCCTTTAATAACCCTTGAACAAGATCAAGATGTACGTCTTGTTTGGGGCGATGTGTCAGTGGTAAAGTCACAAGGCTATCACAATTTGTTCAACGAATTGTGCAACGCAACAGTAAATTCCTCTCCACTTAGTGCAACAAGTGAAGGATAATTTATTCCATCACGCGGTAATATTTAACTCTTAGGTTATTCCTTGTTGCCGTTGTTGTGATGGGAATTGAACAGAAACACATTCCTGCGGAGGGAGCTGCTAGGAACTTTGGGTTGCTCGGTCAATGTCCAGGGTCAACGGCGGCGTGGTGTATTCCGCAAATATGCCCGACTGTAAGGGAGGGCACAAGCCGGCGTGAGTAGGTGAAACGTTGAGTTTTAGAAGGGCACCACGGGGTGACCAGCCCCTCCCCACCCAGCCCCCCCCCCCAGCCCCTCCCTCCCCACCCAGCCCCACCCTCCCACCCCCACCCGCCCCACCCTCCCACCCAGCCCCTCCCCACCCTCCCCTCCCCACCCAGCCCCTCCCTCCCCACCCAGCCCCTCCCTGCACGACGGACGGACGGACACAATAATCCCCTGTGGGCTGGTGTAACTAGGAGGTTCCTACCAGTGACAATGTTGCCAATTGCTTCGTTTTTATTTGGCGAGTCCTGTTCTCTCCCGTGACGAGGTGGATCCGCACGACGATGTGTGTGAAGTGACTGTCATCGACAACACGATGTGTGTGTGAAGTGACTGTCATCGACAACACGATGTGTGTGAAGTGACTGTCATCGACAACACGATGTGTGTGAAGTGACTGTCATCGACAACACGATGTGTGTGAAGTGACTGTCATCGACAACACGATGTGTGTGTGAAGTGACTGTCATCGACAACACGATGTGTGTGTGAAGTGACTGTCATCGACAACACGATGTGTGTGAAGTGACTGTCATCGACAACACGATGTGTGTGAAGTGACTGTCATCGACAACACGATGTGTGTGAAGTGACTGTCATCGACAACACGATGTGTGTGAAGTGACTGTCATCGACAACACGATGTGTGTGAAGTGACTGTCATCGACAACACGATGTGTGTGAAGTGACTGTCATCGACAACACGATGTGTGTGTGAAGTGACTGTCATCGACAACACGATGTGTGTGAAGTGACTGTCATCGACAACACGATGTGTGTGAAGTGACTGTCATCGACAACACGATGTGTGTGAAGTGACTGTCATCGACAACACGATGTGTGTGAAGTGACTGTCATCGACAACACGATGTGTGTGAAGTGACTGTCATCGACAACACGATGTGTGTGAAGTGACTGTCATCGACAACACGATGTGTGTGAAGTGACTGTCATCGACAACACGATGTGTGTGAAGTGACTGTCATCGACAACACGATGTGTGTGTGAAGTGACTGTCATCGACAACACGATGTGTGTGTGAAGTGACTGTCATCGACAACACGATGTGTGTGAAGTGACTGTCATCGACAACACGATGTGTGTGAAGTGACTGTCATCGACAACACGATGTGTGTGAAGTGACTGTCATCGACAACACGATGTGTGTGTGAAGTGTCATCGACAACACGATGTGTGTGAAGTGACTGTCATCGACAACACGATGTGTGTGAAGTGACTGTCATCGACAACACGATGTGTGTGAAGTGACTGTCATCGACAACACGATGTGTGTGAAGTGACTGTCATTGACAACACGATGTGTGTGAAGTGACTGTCATCGACAACACGATGATGAGGTGACGACGTGTATCCCATCGGCGAGGGTGGTGAATGGTGTCGTGGCTCTGGGGGCGAGGGGCGTGAGATGTGGCTCACATGTCCTGAATGACTTGGTCAAGGTGCCACGTGCACGTGCGTCTCACAGCGCGATCTGGGCGATTAGAACACACGACGGAATTGATTACACCTGCTTGCTTATTGTTTATTGATTTTTTTACTTAACATTTTACTGTGCAATACAGTATTGCAATTAATAAATACACACAGTGTATAGTTTACATTTCGATTTAAAGCTGCTTTCGTGACTGCAGGGATTCATATTCTTGGTTACTTCGGTAAAGTCACGTAGAAGGGAGATACAAAAAAAATTAAAATAAACACGTATATCGTTTATACAGCACGCTACTGTGAATTGCTCTGTTCTGCTAAATTACCACCATTCTTTCGAACTCTGGGGAGGCGAGGTCATCTTCCACTTACGGTGAGAACGCATCTCCGTCCTAAGTATTTTGTATTAGTCGGTTCGCCAGGCTGCCTCCATAGGTTCATTTGCATTGTGTGTAACACTACACAGGATGCCTTGTTTAACACGACACAGGATTCACGACGGCAGGAGACGGGCACGGCGGTTTCACTGCTCCACAAGCAGCAGCAGCATCATCAGCAGTCGCAGCATCATCAGCAGCAGCATCATCATCAGCATCAGCAGCAGCAGCAAGAACATGTTGCTGCCACGGCGTCTCGCGGTGCTGCTTCTCGCCTGCTGCGTCTCCTTCCAAGGTGACGATCGCGTCGTGAACATCGTCCCAGCGGCGGCGGCGGCGGCATCCAGCAGTATCCCCCCCTCCCCCCTCATCGATCGAGGGCAACACCGTGCGGCTTCATCGTGTCGATCGTCATCTGTACAAGCGGAGATTCGCCCCCCCCCGCCCCCCCACACGCGAATTGGCGCTGTACGATTGGGAGTCTTTAAAAAAGAACGAGTCCCGATTGTGATTCCTGCGACAGGCGACGCTCCGCGCAACGATGAGCTCGTTGGTGCCTGCACCACGGTGGATTCCATCGTGTAAGTCGTCATCTAGCCCCGTTTACTGTACACTTCACTACTACACTACACACTACACTACTATACACTACACTATACACTACACCACTATACACAGTCTGCAGCGTGACTTGCGTGCGATGACCGTCATCGCCGCAGGCGTCGAAGCGGCGATCTCAGTGGCGGTGACCCCGCTGGTGGAGGTGGAGCTGGGAAGTCCGCTGGTGATCCCCTGCACGGTCACCAGCTCCGTGGGCGACCACGTGGTCACCCAGTGGTTCATCGTGAGTAGCGCCACCCCCACCTCACCACCCACACGCACACCGCCGCTTGTCATGCTCGGATACGTACGTCGTATGCCCTGCCCAGAGACTCAGCACTGTTACCCATAGACTCAGCACTGTTACCCATAGACTCAACACTGTCACCCATAGACTCACACTGAGACCCATAGACTCAACACTGTCACCCATAGACTCAACACTGTTACACATAGACTCAGCACTGCCCATAGACTCAACACTGCACCATAGACTCAACACTGCCCAGAGACTCAACACTGCTACATAGACTCAACACTGCCTATAGACTCAACACTGCACCATAGACTCAACACTGCCCATAGACTCAACACTGCCCATAGACTCAACACTGCCCATAGACTCAACACTGCCCATAGACTCAACACTACCCATAGACTCAACACTGCCCATAGACTCAGCACTGCCCATAGACTCAACACTGCCCATAGACTCAACACTGCCCATAGACTCACATTGCCCATAGACTCAACACTACCCATAGACTCAACACTGCCCATAGACTCAACATTACCCATAGACTCAGCACTGCCCATAGACTCAGCACTGCCCATAGACTCAACACTACCATAGACTCAACACTACCATAGACTCAGCACTGCCCATAGACTCAACACTGCCCATAGACTCAACACTGCCCATAGACTCACATCCCATAGACTCAGCACTGCCCATATACTCAACACTGCCCATAGACTCAACACTGCCCATAGACTCACATTGCCATAGACTCAGCACTGCCCATAGACTCAACACTGCCACCCATAGACTCAACACTACCCATAGACTCAGCACTGCCCATATACTCAACACTGCCCATAGACTCAACACTGCCCATAGACTCACATTGCCCATAGACTCAACACTACCCATAGACTCAACACTGCCCATAGACTCAACACTACCCATAGACTCAACACTGCCTATAGACTCAACACTACCCATAGACTCAACACTGCCCATAGACTCAACACTGCCCATAGACTCAACACTACCCATAGACTCAACACTGCCCATAGACTCAACATTACCCATAGACTCAACACTGCACCATAGACTCAACACTACCCATAGACTCAGCACTACCCATAGACTCAAACTGCCCATAGACCACACTGCCCATAGACTCAGCACTGCCCATAGACTCAACACTGCCCATAGACTCAGCACTGCCCATAGACTCAACACTGCCCATAGACTCAACACTGCCCATAGCCTCAACTGCCCATAGACTCACACTCCCATAGACTCAACACTGCCCATAGACTCACACTGCCCATAGACTCAACACTGCCCATACACTCAACACTGCCCATAGACTCACACTGCCCATAGACTCAACACTGCCCATCACTTAACACTGCCCATAGACTCACACTACCCATAGACTCAACACTGCCCATAGACTCAACACTGCCCATAGACTCAACATGCCCATAGACTCAACACTGCCATAGACTCACACTGCCCATAGACTCAACACTGCACCATAGACTCAGCACTGCCCATAGACTCAACACTGCACCATAGACACAGCACTGCACCATAGACTCAACACTGCCCATAGACTCATCACTGCTCATAGACTCACACTGCCCATAGACTCAACACTGCCCATAGACTCAACACTGCCCATAGACTCAGCACTGCCCATACACTAACACTACCCATAGACTCAACACTGCCCATAGACTCAGCACTGCCCATAGACTCAACACTGCCCATAGACTCAGCACTACCCATAGACTCAACACTGCCCATAGACTCAGCACTGCACCATAGACTCAACACTGCCCATAGACTCAGCACTGCCCATAGACTCAACACTGCCCACAGACTCACACTGCCCATAGACTCAACACTGCCCATACACTCAACACTGTACCATAGACTCAACACTGTACCATAGACTCAGCACTGCCCATAGACTCAACACTGCCCATATACTCAGCACTGCACCATAGACTCAACACTGTACCATAGACTCAACACTACCATAGACTCACACTACCCATAGACTCAACACTGCCCATAAACTCAACACTGCACCATAGACTCAACACTGTACCATAGACTCAACACTGCCCATAGACTCAACACTGCCCATAGACTCAACACTGCCACCATAGACTCAACACTGCACCATAGACTCAACACTGCCCATAGACTCAACACTGCACCATAGACTCAACACTGCACCATAGACTCAACACTGCACCATAGACTCAACACTGCACATAGATCAACACTGCACAATAGACTCAACACTGCACCATAGACTCAACACTGCACCATAGACTCAACACTGCACCATAGACTCAACACTGCACCATAGACTCAGCACTGCACCATAGACTCAACACTGCACCATAGACACAGCACTGCACCATAGACTCAACACTGCCCATAGACTCATCACTGCTCATAGACTCACACTGCCCATAGACTCAACACTGCCCATAGACTCAACACTGCCCATAGACTCAGCACTGCCCATACACTAAACACTACCCATAGACTCAACACTGCCCATAGACTCAGCACTGCCCATAGACTCAACACTGCCCATAGACTCAGCACTACCCATAGACTCAACACTGCCCATAGACTCAGCACTGCACCATAGACTCAACACTGCCCATAGACTCAGCACTGCCCATAGACTCAACACTGCCCACAGACTCAACACTGCCCATAGACTCAACACTGCCCATACACTCAACACTGTACCTAGACTCAACACTGTACCATAGACTCAGCACTGCCCATAGACTCAACACTGCCCATATACTCAGCACTGCACCATAGACTCAACACTGTACCATAGACTCAACACTACCCATAGACTCACACTACCCATAGACTCAACACTGCCCATAACTCAACACTGCACCATAGACTCAACACTGTACCATAGACTCAACACTGCCCATAGACTCAACACTGCCCATAGACTCAACACTGCACCATAGACTCAACACTGCACCATAGACTCAACACTGCTCCATAGACTCAACACTGCACCATAGACTCAACACTGCACCATAGACTCAACACTGCACCATAGACTCAACACTGCATCATAGATTCAACACTGCACAATAGACTCAACACTGCACCATAGACTCAACACTGCACCATAGACTCAACACTGCACCATAGACTCAACACTGCACCATAGACTCAGCACTGCACCATAGACTCAACACTGCACCATAGACACGCACTGCACCATAGACTCAACACTGCCCATAGACTCATCACTGCTCATAGACTCACACTGCCCATAGACTCAACACTGCCCATAGACTCACACTGCCCATAGACTCATCACTGCTCATAGACTCACACTGCCCATAGACTCAACACTGCCCATAGACTCAACACTGCACCATAGACTCAGCACTGCACCATAGACTCAACACTGCACCATAGACACAGCACTGCACCATAGACTCAACACTGCCCACAGACTCAACACTGCTCATAGACTCACACTGCCCATAGACTCAACACTGCCCATAGACTCACACTGCCCATAGACTCAACACTGCCCATACACTCAACACTGCCCATAGACTCAACACTGCCCATAGACTAACACTGCACCATAGACTCAACACTGCCCATAGACTCACACTGCCCAT